>PVKV010024566.1:10423-31254 GCA_004027835.1 Alouatta palliata
ATTTATTAAAAAAAAGAAAAAACTAAGGGCTGGGCGCGGTGGCTCACGCCTGTAATCCAAGCACTTTGGAGGCCAAGGCGGGCGGATCACCTGAGGTCGGGAGTTCAAGACCAGCCTGACCAATATGGTGAAACCCCGTCTTAAAAAAAAAAAAAAAAAAAAAAAGCTTATCTTAAAGCCGCCTGATTCCAAAGTCTGTGGCCAAAATGGTCAAGAGTCTGGGGAAAAAAAAGTCACATAAAAACACCCCATTAAAGAAAGTAAACAGTTTGGGCCGGGCGCGGTGGCTCACGCCTGTAATCCCAGCACTTTGGGAGACCGAGGCGGGTGGATCACGAGGTCAAGAGATCGAGACCATCCTGGTCAACATGGTGAAACCCCGTCTCTACTAAAAATACAAAAATTAGCTGGGCATGGTGGCACGTGCCTGTGGTCCCAGCTACTTGGGAGGCTGAGGCAGAAGAATTGCGTGAACCCAGGAGGCGGAGGTTGCGGTGAGCCGAGATCGCGCCATTGCACTCCAGCCTGGGCAACAAGAGCGAAACTCCGTCTCAAAAAAAAAAAAAAAGAAAAAGAAAAAACTTTCTATGGGATTAGTGGATCAGTTTCAATACTAAACTTCGATATTCATTTGCATATAGAAATACACATATGTACATACAGAAATACATATATGTATAGAAATATGAGTATTTAATTTAATAAAGAGTATTATTGATGGCAGTGGCAGTCCATCTGGAGCAGCTGCTGCCATCATGTTGCCTGCAGTGGGAGAGGCAAGGCCAGGGCTGCACGCTCCATGGAGCCAGCAGGAGCCGGGAACAGTTGGAAGCCCTGCTCCCTTCTGAGCTAGTAGGTTGGGAGCTTCTTGCTCCATTGCCACAACTGTGGCTGCCCAGCCATGCTTCGGACCAAGGGATCCCTGTGCTCTTGTAGGCTGAGAGGCGGCGAGAGCCGGCAAAAGCCCTGTGCTCCTGGGCACTGCTGCAGCTGCCTAGCTGCAGCTGTGGGCCTGGGGGCCTCTGCACTCTCAGGGACCAGGGGTACTCCCACAGGCTCAGAAGTGCCTGCTCCCACTGCCTGGACTCTCCCTACTCTCAGTGCCCAGTCTGATCTCAGAGCAAAGTTGAGGCCGAGCCCAGGCACTGTTGCAACCGGCAGAGTATGCACACTGGGGCAGTGCTGACAGGCCAGCCCTCTCCTGACTCGGGCCCCTCCAGAATTTGGGCCCTAATGAACATGGGAAGAAGGTCAATGGGGGAGCTGAAGGCAGCTGAGTGCTGGCCTACAGGCACCTCTCAGAACAAACAGCCTGGGTGCCATGGATGAAGGCAGGAGACTGACAGGCTCCCTGGGGGGAAAGGGACGGGTCCCTGGTGAAGTCCCATCTTCAGGCCAGATACCATCTGAAGCCTGGAGGATGGGCTGATAAACCAGAATAGGAACTTACAGTGTTTTTTCTAGGCCCACCCATGACCACCCATAAACCAATCTGCATGCACGTCCTTCTCTCTGAAGCCCACAAAAAACCTCAGACTCAGCAAGACTTGAGGAGATGATGAGAAGGCAACTACAGAGAGGAGCTACCTGCTACAGGGTCTCCTGGCTGCTGAGAGGAGCTACCCACTGTCTGTCTCCTCTGAGCTGTTCGATTGCTCGATAAAGCTCCTCTTCACCTTGCTCACCCTCCACTTGTACATGTACCTCATTCTTCCTGGAAGCGAGACAAGAACTTGGGACCCACCAAATGGTGGGGCTGCAAGAGCTGTAACACAAACAAAGTTGAAACAAGCACCTTGCTTGCTACATTGCCAATGACAAGGGCAGAAGAGAGAAGGAGATAAGAGCCATGGATCTTTGGGGAGACCAGACCTAGGAGCTCCCCAGGCAGGGCTGTGATCCCCTCTTTGGGACTCTGTAGTTTCTGGCATCTCTAAGCTTCTGGGCACCACTGCATTCCCTGATGGTAGCTGTGGAAGCTGCTTGAGGTACGCCTGCTCTAGCCACAGCCTGGCAAGAAGCCAGCACCTATGCCCGCCTAGAGCTGCCTGACCCACTGCAGCCAGCTTTGCTGGCTGTGCACAGTGGCTGAACCCCACACCAACTCACTCACATACCCCTCTCTGCTTGGCTCGCCTTTGGCGGCATGGGATCCAGGGTGGTAGCGTGAGCTGAGTGCTGCCTGCCAGGCTGAGCAGGTCCAGAGCACCCAAGCAGAACTTGGGCCAAGGTGCCACACTGGCCACAGAGGCTTCCTGCTAGTGAAGCAACATCTCAAGAATCCTGTAAAATTACATTTACAAGACTGTTCTCAAAGTATTAACAGACATTTCAAATAATATTACTTAAATATATGCCTAACCATTTTTAAATACTATTTAATTTAAACTCTTAAGAATTCTGAATTCAGAGGTAATAATTATCCATTCTATACATATTTATAAATATTTACAGATATTTAACAATTTGAAATATTTATTCAAAGTAACAGCTCAGTGGTGTACAAAGAGCACTCTCTAATATGATTTTCATTGAATTGATTTTCATTTGAATTATAGCTTAAATAAATACTCTTTCTTTTCAATGCCTAGAATCAAATAAAATCAATGTAGAGATTACATATATATATATATATATATATATATATATATATAACTGGAAAACAGTATTATACATAACTCCATATAAATGTATATAAATATATATTATACAATGAATGTATAGATATAGATAGCATTCAGCCACAGTATGATTTAAGAGCCTTCTGTATTCTGCTTTGCAAATAAATTTATTCTTTTAAAACTTACATTATTTAAATAAATCCTAAGGACCAACCTAGACTTCAGATCTTTAAGGATATATATTTATCTTCATCAGCTCTAATTGTTCCTCAGCTGTAGTCAGAATGATGGTCTTTCCTATGGTGTGAAGGTAGGCAGTCAAAGCATGAAGTCCACAATTCTGTGGCTTCAGCGAGAGCTAAAATTGTAAAATCTATTTTACAGGGCAGGTTGAGAGGCATTTAAAAAGTACTTAAATCAGAACCAGGAATCTGACATGTTCTGTTTACAGGTATCTAATTTTGTAATTTATTTATTTATCTATCTATTTATTTATTTATTTATCATCTTTTGAGATACAGTCTCACTCGTCACCCAGCCTAGAGTGCAGTGGTGTACTTATCGTTCACTGCAGCCTCAATCACCCAGGCTCATGCAATCATCCCATCTCAGCCTACTGAGTAGCTGGAACTACAGATGCACGCCACCACACCCGGCTAATTTTGTGTTTTCTGTAGAGAGGAGTTCTCCCTATGTTGCCCAGGCTAGTCTCAAGCTCCTAGTCTCAAGAAATTTATTCGCCTCCACCTGCCAACGTGCTGGGATTATAGGCATGGGCCACCCCACCTGGCCTGTTTTATTTTGTTTCTATAGCAAATAGGCCATACTTATGCATGGAGAATGGAATTCACTAAGTCTTGTGTTTGTTAAAATGGTACTATGCTAAAAAAATTATTGAAAAATTATATAATCTGGATTTCATCGATCAATTTGATAATTTTGAATCCAAAAACCTAAAGAAGTTGTGTTCATTTTATAAGTTTTAAAATACGTAGACAGTGGAAAATACCCAGTGCTTCTCTCAAAAGACATTGTATATAAATATTTGCCTGCCTTGTTTCTTTACATGAAACCATCAATTATGTTGTGAGGGCATCTTCGTGTGGCCAATGAGAGTAGAGCTGTAATTTTTAAAATGCGCAAAATTTTCATCAGCATTCTAACAAGCAGGCAGGTTTATGTTCTATTCTGTAAATACTGCTGCTGCCTCACAAACCACTACTCTCTATACAAAGCTTTTTGTCAGTAGGGAAACCTTTTGGAAATGAAATGAAAACTAGTGGTAAGTATGGCTGAATTTGACACAGATCAATACATTCAAAGCACCACTGAGACACAATCTTTAATTTTGATAATATTAGTGTCTCAAGATGCACATGTGACTTTGCACATGTCCCCAGAGTTCTGCCTCTGCAGGATAAATCTTAGTCAAATTGTTCCCTAGAAGAATAGCTGGTCAGGCACTGTGGCTCACACCTGTAATCCCAGCACTTTGGGAGGCCGATGCTGGTGGATCACCTGAGGTCAGGAGTCTGAGACCAGCCTGACCAACAGGGAGAAACCCCATCTCTACTGAAAATACAAAATTAGGTGGGCATGCTGGCGGGCACGTGTAATCCCAGCTACTCAAGAGGCTAAGGCAGGAGAATTGCTTGAACCTGGAAGGCGGAAGTTGCCGTGAGCCAAGATCGCACCACTGCACTCCAGCCTGGTCAACAAGAGCAAAACTGTCTCAAAAAAAAAAAAAAAAAATGGCTGCAAGATATGGTTGTACCCAGCAGTGCAAACATCACTTAGGATTCTTTTGCAGGTATTGTGCCATTGAGGCAAAATTGGTGAGCACCTGTGTTATGCATTTCTGTGTATATCCGAGTGAGAGAGGTACGTTGTTTTGTTAACTGTACCTATCCTAACACCACATGGAAGAATTGCCTCAACTGTACTACAGCTGATTTCCCTTGTCTCTGTTAAAACATATGTTATTTGATGCAATATGTCTTAACATTTACATTCTTTCTCTACTTCTAATAAGCTATGTAACAGTGAAAAAAATCAATTAACATTTCTGATCTCCAGTTTCCTTATCATTAAAATGTTGGTAATATTGCCTGCTTTTATTAACTCCCTGGTAAGTGTAACATTAAAGGAAATATTACTTATATGGCTATATTATGAATACTGGAATTCTAGGAAAATATAAACTCTTAATGTTAATTCAAATTCTTACATGTAAAATGAATATCTATAGAAATATTGTCTGAAATAGTGCACAAAAAATATTTATCTTTATGTAAGAATTCTTTTAAAATAGAACAAAATATAGGAAAATATCAAGAATTAATATTTTTGTTCATTCAGTTGTTAAAACTCTACAGAATACTTTAAAATACTTTCTTGTTAGACTCAAACTCATTTATCCTAATTATTCCATATTCAAGAGAGAAAAGAGAATTTCACTGCATTTTATATACAGCCCTGCAAGTACTGAATTTGAAAGCTTGGCACGTATGCTTGAGACAGGAGAGAGATACAAATTAAACACATTCCATTCAACCTCTTGGAAACACAATCACTATAAAAAGAGATATGTATATGTACTTGTATATATATAGATATATATACACACACAGACACATATATATACACATAAATACATGTATTTACAGCTGTTAAAAAGGTAAATGCCCTTCCTGAGAAAATGCAAGCTTTTTTTTTTTTCAGTGAATCATTTTGTTCTTGCAATATGCTTATTTTGTTGTCAGTCAACAAGAATGTGCCCTTCTGGTCATCAATTAAAAAATGAGGAAGCCTTAATTGCTATTTGTACCTAATACCTATAATGTTTCAATGTTTCCATTTTTTTTTTCTCAAGAAGTTTGGATAACTTTGACATATCTATAGATCAAGCATGCATCACTCAAAGGTTAATAGCTCATTTCACAAGAGTCAACCAAGTTTCTTTGGATATTTATCAAATTATTTGAGTAAATGGATTGAAATGCATCAAAGTAAGCTTTCCAAAAAACACATAGTAGTCATAATTACAAATTTAATAATATATGAAAATACAAGCACAAGTCTTGCATATATAAGATTCTAAATAGATATTAAATTATTCACCCCCTTATATCAACATTATTGGTTTCTAAATTAAGTCAATGTTACTCTTGTACTTCATACAGGACAATATTATTTGGTTATTTAACAGTCATTTATACCCTTATTCCTTGGAGAAAACAATAAAGAAAAACACAATTTTGAGGGTGACAAAAATATCCTATGCGTCGTTCCCAGACACTTGGTTTCTAAGCTTGGTTTGCAAATAGACATGACCATGAAACCTTGTTATCATCTCTAAAGTGAAATGTGGTGGGCTTACAATTAAGGTAAGATTAACACAAAGAAAAGCCTTTTTGCTCACCCTTCACACTCTTTGAATTTAGGAATGCAATATGAAGTTGAATGAACAGGCAAAGCATACGTCTTATGTGTGTGTTTTATTTTTATTTTAGTCCTTCTCATTTATTTATAGATTTGACTTCTGTTTTAGATTCAGGGAATATACGTGTAGGATTATTACATGGACATACGGCACGATGTTGAGGTTTGGTACAACTTATTTCATCACACAGGTACTGAGCATAGTAGCCAATAGTTAGCTTTTCAGCCCTTTCTCTCCTCCTTTCCTCCCTGCTCTTCTGGTCCCCAGTGTCTATGTTTGCCACCTTTTGTCCATGGATACCCAATGCAAAACATATCTTGATGGGAGTCCATGTATCTATTGTCCTTGGTAATACACTGAATGTGGCAAAGTGGCATAATATATTATTCTAGTAAACTATTAGGTTGATGCAAAAGTAACTGCAGTTTTTTCCATTAAAGCAATGGCAAAACTGCAATTACTTTTGCAGCAACCTTATATATATTTCCAGATATGTGTTCTTTATTACATCTATTTGTAAGCTTTCAGAACTTTAGCCATAAACTCAATTTGTGTCCAATATTTTGCATTTTCCAATGCATGTAAGATTTTACCAATTTAAATTTCATGGGAAACTGATACTAATGGAACTGAAATGACAAAAAAACGGTAGTAATTGGCTACTAAAATAATATGTGGAAAATAAACCAGGCTTTCATATGAAATATCCAAAGAACTTTCTGTGCTATATAACTCATGGTAAACTGTATAATACAATATCCTCTCAAAGAAAAATCTCTTTCTGAAGTAGTTTCAGTCCCTAATTAGGCTAATCTTATGCTGCAACACCTTAACTTCTTTTCAAATTTAAATATATTATCCTTTAAAAGAAAATTAACATCATTAAGAATTCAAATATTCCTACAGTTTCAACAATTTTACAATTTTTAAATGTTTGGAATTGAAGAAAAACATACATCTGTAAAAAAGAATAATCAACTAAAATCAAATGAAAAACAAATGACTACAAATAGGCTTGCAGGAAATAAGGGTATTGAAGCCATAAGTAAAAACTTAAAAATATATGTGATTGATATATTACAGAAACTATAGACAAACTACAAGGAAATTATACAAATGAATTAAATTAATTATAATTATTCATAATTTATATTATCTGAAAGCATGTTATGTACAGCTTAAGCCAATATTAGTGGACTGTAAAATAGGTCAGTACAAAATAGGTCAGCACACAAAAAGAAAAAAATGACATTCAAGGTAAGAATATAAGAGACATGCAGGCGACCCTTGAACAACATGGGTTTGAATGGTGCAGGTCCACTTAGAGGCAGATTTTCTTCTGTTTCTGTCACCTCATAACAGAAAGACCAGTCCTCCTCTTCTTCCTTAGCCTATTCAACATGAAGACGAAGAGCATAAAGATCTTCATGATAATCCGCTCTTCCACTTGAATAATAAATACATTTTATCTTATTGATATTTTCTTAACAACACTTTCTTTTTTCTAGCTTACTTTGTGTAAAAATATAGTATATAACACAAAATATATGTTAATCAACTTTTGATTTTATTGGTAAGGCTTCTGGTGAACAGCGGGCCATTAGTAGCTAATATTCTCAGGAGTTAAGAGTTATGTAGAAATTTTTGACTACATGTGGCTCAGCAACCTTAGCCAGTATTTTCTTCAAGCATCAAATACACATTTTTGTTTGTATACTTTCTGCTGTTTAGAAACAGATTTTTAGAGGCAGATTTTATTCTGTTCCTGTCACCCCAAAACAGAAAGACCAATCCTCCCCTTCCTACTCCTCTCCAGCCTATTCAACATGAAGATGAAGAGGATGAAGACTTTCATAATTCACTTGCACTTGAATAATAAATATATTTTATTTTATTAATGGTTTTCTTAATAACACTATCTTTTCAATATCTTACTTTATTAAATATGTGTTAATCAACTGTTGATTTTTATCAGTATGGCTTCTGGTCAACAGCAGGCTATTAGTAGTTAAGATTCTGGAGAGTCAAGAATTATATATAAATTTTCAACTACATGTGGGTCAGCACCCTCAACCACCACTTTGTTCAAGCATCAAACATACATTGTTACTTGAGTTGGCAAAGTGAGATAGAGAGCATGTGGGCAAACACTATTTGAAAAAAAAATAGTGATTAAAAACTTAGCAAAACTGAAGAAAAAACAAAGTCTTCAAGTACAAGACAAGATAAGTGCAAAGACAACCTTGCTTAGGTGTATGAGAGAAAATTCCTGGGGAAAAAATGTTTTAAAAAGCCAGAAAATAACGTGTTGCTTGAAAATACTATCATGAGCTGACAAATAACATTTCTAAAGAAACAATGTAATACAGAAGATAGTAAAATATCTTCAATTTTTTTAAAGAAATTCACTTCCAATATAAAACTCTATGCCCAGCGATAGTATTCCTCAACATTAAGACTAAATAAGGACTTTTGAACCAAATAAATATTGAAAGAATTTGTTCCCAAGACAATCAAATTAAGCAAAAATTTTAAGAGTTCTTCAGGCATATACAAAATATTCACACATGAAAGTGTAAACACTAAACATTTTTTTATTTTTAGGATTTTACCTTTTTTTCTCTCCTGATTATCCTTAATTGTTAGAATTCATTATTAGTGAAAGAGGTATATTTGCAAACATTTCCCTGATTTTATTATGTACTTTGTTAATTATTCTTCATTTTCTTTCAACTTTTCTTCCTTCAGTTTGGCTACTCTTTTAATCATTATTTTTTCACTTCATTTTTTGGAATTTTAAATTATCTACCTTTTAATATTTACACTAAAACATATCTCAAAGGTTGACAACATTAAATAATAAATTTGGACAATTTAAAAAACTTAGGATATAAGTGACTGATAAAGTGAAAGCAGTACTAATTTAGATAGCATTGTAACTGCCACACTATTCCTTTATGATTCAAATATATAAACTCATTTAGGCACACCATACACATATAATATAAACATTTTTGCTAGTAAATTAACTTAGTCAAGGAGAGTTAATTTTTTTCTAAGTAGCATATATAGCAAGTGACAGAGCTAAGATTTGAATCCATACCGATGCCACAGTCTGTAACAATATGTTCTCATTCTTTTCACAGCACCGTCTTATACCCCTATCTTATGTGATGTCTTTTGATGCTAATGTAACTTCATATTTAATTTAGATTTCTATCTTTTAGGCTTTGAAAAAATCTCAATGAGTATTAAAAACAAAAGCACTCTCATGCCTCTCACTATGTGCTGAGTTTCATTTTCTTCTTGAATTACATTCCATAAGATATTCTCTAATGCGAACCATATAATGATAAACTAAATGTAAAAATGTTTTCATTCAGACACCATACAGAATGGCGGAAAATTTTTGCAATCTATTAATCTGACAAAGGTCTAACACTCATAGTCTACAGAAAACTTTAACAAATTTACCAAAAAAACCCAACTCCATTAAAAATTGGGCAAAGGATACGCGAATACACTTCTGAAAAGAAGACATTCATGTGGCCAGAGAAGATGAGAAGGTCAACACCACTGATCATTAGAGAAATGCAAACCAAAACCACAGTGAGATTCCATTTCACGCCAGTTAAAATGGTGATTATTAAAAAGTTTAGAAACTACAGATGCTGATGAGGTTGTAGAGAAATAGGAACACTTTTATATTTTTGATGAGATTGTAAATTAGTTCAACTATTGTGGAAGACAGTGTGGTGATTCCTCAAAGATCTAGAAGCAGAAATACCATTTGACCCAGCAATCCCATTACTGGGTATATACCCAAAGGAATATAAATCATTCTATTATAAAGACACAAGCATGTGTATGTTCACTGAAGCGCTGTTCACAATAGCAAAGACACGGAATCAACTCAAATGCCCATCAATGACAGATGGATAAAGAAAATGTGGTACATGTATACTATGGAATACTATGCAGCCAATAAAAAGGAAAGTGATCATGTCCCTTGAAGGGACATGGATGGAGCTGGAAGCTATTATCCTCAGCAAACTAATGCAGGAACAAAAAACAAACACCAAATATTCTCACTTATAAGTGACAGTGGAATGATGAGAACACATGGAAATATAGGAGGGAACAACACATATTGGGGCCTATCAGTGGGTGTGGGGATGGGGAAAGGAGAGCATCAGGAAGAATAGCTAATGGTTGCTGAGCTTAATACATAGGTGATAGATTGATCTGTGTAGGAAATCACCACGGCACACATTTACCAATGTAACAAACTTGCACATTCTGCACTTCTACCCCAGAACTTAAAATAAAAGATGAAGAAAAAAAATGAATAAAAATTCAGCTTGTAAGGAAATTTAAATTTACATTACTTTCCCTTAGCATTTTAAAGATACCATTCAATTTGGTTTTATATTTTTCTTCTAACTCCCTTACTTTGTTGTTTATCCTGGTACAAAGCAGAGCATGTGGCTTATGCTCAATTATCAGTTACTTATTAAAAGAATCCTGAAGCAACACAGATCAATGTTCTATCAGTGTTGCTGTGATCCTGAAGGCAATGACCTAAAACACTGAGGTGAAAGTATTTTTGCCCTTAAGTAGCAATCTTAATGTAGTACTCTTTTCCTTATAATTTAAATAGAGATATTCAGATATCTGAGGATAGAAAAAGATGTAAAATGAAAAAAATGATGTTAAATACACTTACTAAAATTTGCCAAATAGTTACATATCTGATGCCCTATACTCTACATTTTAGAAAATTTAATACTTAAGAGTAGCAGAATGTTTCAATCAGAGTATAAATTAGTAATTCTGGGGGCGTTTTCTTCCAAGAAATACACAGCCGGTGGTAGAAAGAATTGAAGGCATTGATCTCCAGCTAAGAGAAAAAAGTTAGTCAGACTGCTCATAAGATATATTATATTCTTTACATATGAGAAAAGAGCTTGTAAATAAAGAGACAGAAGAAATAAAGTATATGGCATTTCAATCACAATTTTTAAGGATTTTAAAGTGTAGCAATACTGATATTAGAAGAAATGACTTTAAGAAAAATTATAGAGATAAAGAGGGGCATTTTATATTAAAAGTATAAATTCAAGAAAAAGGTATCACAGCATAAATACCATTGGCTAAAATACATAAAACAACTTACAGTTATAAGATGAACAAGTTCTAGTAACCTAATCTGTAGCATAATGACTATAGTTAATATATTGTACATTGAATCTTGCTTAAAAAGTAGATCTTGATTATGCTTAGCACATGCACACACAAAAGTAACTGTGAAGTGATTATTTACTTTAATTTATCTTGATTTTGGTAATCATTTCATCATATTTATATTTCAAAACATCACAGTGTGCACCTTTAAAATTTTAATTTGCCAATTAATGTCAATAAAGATAAAAATATGTAACAAAAATTAACAAAGATAAAAGGAGTAATATGTAAATTTATCATTATACTTTAACATTTTGACTCACAACTCTCAGTGACTGAGCAAACACATGGAATTGTATAACATAATGGAATTGTTATACATAATTGTGTAACTTAGAAGATTTAAACTATAAGATTAATCAGTGTAACTTAATTGATATTATAGGACTTCACAAACAATTGAAATCAGTTCCAGTAAAATATGACATTACATCTTGGGTCATTTAGGGTTGTGCTTGTCAATGGATAATTACGTACATACAAAATGATTTGGGGTAATTTGGAGGTGGCTAATACTGATTATTAAAGAGTAATAATGTTACATTACAAAATAGATTTCTTCACTCATACCTGTTGTTTTCCTAAGAAAATGTCTAGATCTTTGAGGAATTCCCTCTTATGAATAGATCTGTAGAAGCATTTAATTTTTTGCATGATACTACACAAGTTAGACGGTACACACACACTCTTCTCTAGGACAGTGACGATACCTGCTTAGCTGCTACATGACATGAACTTAACCCATCCATAAATTGTCATTTTTTTTCACACTCACAAAAGTTTCTCATTAAAATTCAATGAACTAAGTGGAAGATGGATTGGATTCTGCATCAGAGAAAGGACACTAATTGAAAAACAGATGATACACCTGAAAAATGTATTTATTTAATAAAATCAGTTGAGACATTTGTCTTTGGCTATTGGTTGTTTTAGCACATGTTATGATATGAATGATCGTCCCCTCCAAATTCATGTTGAAACTTAATCCTTAATGTGACAGTATTGAGAAGTAAAGCCTTTAAGAGATGATTGGGTCAGGAGGGCTCTGCCATGATGGGATTAGTAGGTTGATTCATTAATGGATGAATGGGTTATCATGGGTGTGGGACTGATGGCTTTATAAGAAGATGAAGGGAGATCTGAGCTAGCATTCTCAGTGCCATCTTAGGACTCTATAGAGAGTCTTTACTACAAGAAGCCCCTCACCAGAACCAGTCCCTTGACTGTGGACATCTCTGCCTTTAACTGTAAAAAAAAAAAAAAAAATTCCTTTCGTTTTTCTATAAGCTATCCAGTTATAGGTAATCTGTTATAAGAAACAGAAAATGGACTAAAACAAGATATGAACATATTTTATTTCTTCTAATAGATTGTGAGTCCTTAAAGGACAAATATCATAACATACATTTAAATAATTAACTCATTGATTCTAAAACTTTTGAGTGCCTACCATATCCTTGCTACAAAGAATTATGTATTGATAAACAAAACATATGCTGCGTGTATCCCACAGTCTTTAGAGTGGGGATACATATTTAAAAAACATAAATGAATACATTGTTTAAAAATACACAGAAGGACGATTACAAGTTTTATGAGAAAGAAAGTTACAGTACAATGGGGCTCAAAGAGGTACTGTCTGAGTAAATAAAATTTAATCAGAGATTTGAATATTATTAACACTTTTCCAGGCAAACTTCAATTGAGAAGGTTATGAGAATGATGGAAACTTTTCTGAGGAAAAGAATAATATGCACAAAAGTTCAGATTTGAAAAAGACGTCAAAACAGTTAAAAGTAAAACCAAAGTCGTTAGATAGCAGAGTTGGAAGAAGAGACTGATGTCAACTGAAGCAAGATAATTTAATAAGGGATACCTCAAAATGCAGGCTTTAGAATCCATCTTCAAAAACAAGGTGATAGAGGTTGCTAATACCAATTGCTTTACAACATTACATTTCCTGCTTTTTGTAAATACATATGATGAAGTAAGAAAAACAAAAGTGAAGAGACAAGTAGTAGGGATTTGGACCAAAAAAAAAAAAATGATGCCAATTTGAACTAGACTGAAAAAGAAGAAATTTAGGGATTTGAGAATAATTTATATATATTTGGGGAGAAATTAACAGGTTTCAGGATTTAGTGATTAATTGAATGGAAATGTTGAACAAGTGTCAGCAAAGAGTTTTAGGTTTCTAGAATAGATGCATTTTTCTAAAATAGAGCAGTGAATGTTTGAGGTGAGGTTCAAAAAGTACATTTTACTAATATTTGCTTTATAATATTTGTTACATATAAATATAAACATGAATATATGAATATGGACCACAAAGAAAAGTCTAGAATTAAAGACATACAACTGAAAGCCATCACTATATAAAAGTTATTTAGTGTCATAACTCTCTTGCTTTACTCTCCATATAACCTCAACAAATAGTTCATGGTTAAGTCTCCTAACACACACTCCTGAATTCTGTTATAGCATAAATCAATCTGAATGTTTATGGTTACTCTGAAAAAGCAGTACATGAAATCCCTAATAGGAGACAAAATATGCATGAGATATTTTTATATAAACTGCATTGTCATAAAAGTCCTTAGACTTTCTTTTGCATAAGCAGCATTCAAAGAAGGCTACTTTTAAGTTGAATGGTATTTGGGAATAAATCTGAATTATGCTTTAATACAAACCATAAAACCAACAATTAAGAGAGAAGTACTCTGGGCTTCACAGAATTTAGCTGTAAAGATAAAGGGACAATGAAAGTGTTTTAAAAAACTTGGTGAAATACTTTTTTCATATTGCGATATGACTAACAGTGATTGAAATGTTTTAACAACTATCAAATGAGGTTAGATATAAATGATTCTAAAGAGAATGGGAAAAACATACGGGCTTTTTGCATATATAAATATTACTTGTGAGTATTCTGTTTGAGATTGCTTGAGTTTTTTAGATGAAATGCAACTCTCATCTCTATATATGAAGTGCTATACAAAACAGAAATGAAGATATATAAACTGACAATAACCTTTATTTATATTATAATATAAATTTGCAGCTAAAGTTTGTTGGCTACCCTCAATCTCAAGCTATCATATTTGCTTAGTAAATGGTGCATGTATTACCAAGTCCTTTTTTTTTTTGAGACAGGATTTGTTCTGTAGCAGGCTGGAGTGCAGCAACATGATCATGACGGCATTCACCTCCTGGGATCAAGTGAGTTTCCCATCTCAGCCTTTCAAATAGCTGGGATTATAAACACATGACACCATGCTCCATTAATTTTTAAATTTTTGTAGAGACCCTAGGTGGTCTCTAACTCCTGGACTCAAGCAATCCTTCCACCTTGGCCTCCCATAGTGCTGAGATTCAGGTGTGTGTCACCATGCCTGACATACACCATAATTTTATTTGGAAAGTCATCAGGTAAAAGATGCAGATACATTCTTTTTCAGTGATTTAAAATAGTCTAATATTTTAAGAGGCACAGCAGCCAGTACATACTTTAGAAAATTAACATTAAAGTCTTAAAAATTAATGATCAACTTTTAGTTACTATGTAAGACAGATACTTCTTTGCATTTTCATGGTTAATCTTAATTTGAGTGAAGTACACTTTGAGAATTAGTAGAGTTTTGAGCTGATAAGAGGCAAAGAGTTAATTTTCTATTGAGTATTTTTAAATTTATTTTTTCATTTTGCTCTAGAATGTTTTCTTCCTCTGTATAATCTTACTAAAACTCCAAAATAAAATTTACTAAAGCTGAGCTGATTTGGTTAGTGAGATGAAAGAGAAGAAAAGATCTCTCTAAAGAAACAGAGATTTGCCAAACATGGGTGAAAACCTCTATGTTAGTCCAATCAGTCCACATTCAGATGAGGAAAGTAAATCTCGGGAAGTTATCCAAATTTGCAGGTTATATTTCTGTCCAGAATTCCAATACTCTACAAAACCTTCTACAATGGCGAGTAAAAACTTTTATTCATAATGTTGACAAGATCATTTCTGCGGCCAAGATTTGTAATTTGCATAGCATATAATTTATTTAACCTGTTATGAATTGCTAAGTTTAACTGATTTACTTTTAACATGACAAAAATAATGAGAAATGATAATAATGGACTTTTTCTCATTCTCTATAACAGAGATTATTGGGAAGAAGGGATCAACTTGCCCAAAAGCCCTATAGTAATCTTCCCACCCACGTCAGCATGTTTTTGGTCCTCCCTAGAAGAAAGACTATGGGGAGTCCTTATGCAAGATGCATTTAATTTGTCTACATTTCTTATTGAAAAGCAAACTGTAATTTATAAACTTTGGACCATGAATGATTACAGAACAGATACAATTGTAATAAATGATGTAAATAATACAATACTGAACAGAGAAGTTCTGAAACCAAAAGATCTCTCTTATAGGTGAACAATGTGTCCCACATATATTTCTCATAAGTGATCTCATGCATTAAACCTGAAACTAAAAATTATCTTAATGTGGGAACAAATTGATAATTTTAGAGATCTACATTTGACGACCTTAAGAGAATATTTCAGTACCAGAATATGGTTTTCCCTGAGCCTGATACCTGCATATACACTTTGAAATTTTTAGTAGAGTGTGGATTTTAGATGTTTGATTCATCTGAGACAGATTGTAGAAGACAACACTTTGTATTTTCATGAGTATTATCATAATTTGTTATACTTTCTATTTTATAGTTTTAAAATTTTTACTGTATTATATACATTTTCTTATATATAAATCAATTTTGATAAATGAACTTTTGACTTCATTTTTAGCTCTTTTGGAGTTTACTGTTGTAACTGTCATGTTTATGCTATACTAACTTAAGAAAGCACATGGTAGCATACCATTATGTGCAATGATGAAATTAGTATATTATTTTGGAGTTATCTCTAGAGAAGATCAGTCTCCCTTAACAGTTGGTAAGGAGCCCTTCCAAATATCTCTCCAGTAAGTTGTCTCCAACTGAACTGCAAAGATGAAATAAGATAAAAATAAAAATTCATAGTGATCACAGCAAGACTCTACCAATGAGTATAGCTTTCCTAAGTTAAAAAAGTGACTGTTTTTAGATTTTTCTCAGTGTTTTCTTAATCAAGTTTCTATGCAATATATCACAAGCTAGTTTTATACTCTAATAAATAATATTCTTAAAGCAATTAACTTTGATTTTTCTCCATATTTTCATGTTTTAAAATATTAAGAAATAGCAAAATTATTTGGAGGATCCAAAAAATATATATTATTAAGAATAATGATCGTCAGACAATAACAAAGAATGTTACCCCAACAAAAAATAATAGTTTAAAAACTTGGATTATTATTTTCTAATAAAAGTCCTGAGTTTGGCAATTGAACAGCTCATTATGCTGTCTCTGCTCCAAGACATTCTCAAGGATTGAAACTCTTTCTACTTTTTTGCTCAAAGTTCTCAATTTCAACTCCTGTTTCAGTAGGTGCTTCAGGTCTGGTCATCACAAATACATTTTGACCAGAATGGAGAAAAAAATAATAAATAAAAAATGGAAAACTATACTGCATTTTTTTTCCTATGGAAAATTTTCAGACTCTGACATTTTACATATTTGCTTACATTTCTCTGATCAACCAACAACACATGAGTTCATGGACATACCCTAATACAAGAGAGAACTGGAAACATGAGGCAATATACAACAGTATACCCTAGCAAGGATTCTGTAAACAGATTCTATTAAAAACTTGGCTTTGCCATTACTAACTGTGAATTTTTGCAAATTAAGCTTTCCTTAGCTTCTTCAACTATTAAATGGAAAATAATAATAGTTTCATCTCCTATTTTTGTGAGCATTAAATTTAGTAATATATGCAGCAGCCTTAGAACAGTGGTTATCACATAAAATTTATCTTAGCAATACTATTATTATTATTTATTCTGCAAAAGTAAGTGATAGCTACAAGTTGGGGACCCCATTAAAATAGAAGAAGAGGAAGTAGAATTAGGAAACCAATTGGTATTCTCCTCACTCAGAGTATGACAAAATTACAAAAGAAAAGTAATCTGTGGGCTGGGTGCAGTGGCTCACACCTGTAATACCAGTACTGAGGTCAGAAATTTGAGACTAGCCTGGTTAACATAGTGAAACCCTGTATCTACTAAAAATACAAAAACTAGCTGGGCATGCTTGTTGACACCTGTAATCCCAGCTACTCAGGAGGCTGAGGCAGAAGACTCACTCGAACCTAGGAGGCAGAGGTTGCAATGAGCTGAGATCACACCATTGTGCTCTAGCCTGGGTAACAAGAGCAAAACTCCATCTAAAAAAATAAAGAAGAAAAGAAAAGTAGTCTGTAACATTCATAGCAGTGTTTGCATTTATATCAAAATGGAGTTTGGCATAACTACACAATTTCACAGATATTAAACAACCTGTTTCTGAATAGCTTTTACGTAAAGAATGAAATTAAGGCAGAAATCAATATGATCTTTGAAACTAATAAAACAGATACAGCATATCAGAATTTCTAGGACACAGCTAAGGCAGGGTTAAGGAGAATGTTTATAGGATTAAACACTTATATCAAGAAGTTAGAAAGATCTCAAGTTAACAACCTAATATCACACTTAGAGGAACTAGAAAAATAAAAGCAAAGAGCAAATTAAGCCCCAAACTAGCAGAAGAAAAGAAACAATCAAAATCAGTGCTCATCATAAAGAAATTGAAATGCAAAAATTCATACAAAAGATCAACTTTTTAAAAGAGAAAGAAGGTCCAAATTAATACAATCAAATAGTATAAAGATGACATTACCACCAATCCCACAGAAATATAACGCCCCACCCCCGCAGAGACTATTATAAATACCTCTATGTATACAAACTAGAAAACATAGAAGAAATGGATAAATTCTTGAAAATATACTCTCCTCCAAGACAGAATCCGGAAGAAACTGAATACCTGAAAAGACCAATAAGGGGTTCTGCAGTTAAATCAGTAATAAAAATCTGCCAACTAGGAAAAGCCCTGTACCAGGCAGGTTCACAGCTTAGTTTCAACAGATGCATAAAGAAGACCTGGTACCAATTCTACTGAAACTATTCCAAAAAAATTGAGAAGTGACTCCTCCCTAACTCATTTTATGAGGTCAGCATTATTCTGACACCAAAACCTTGCAGAGACACAATGAAAAACAAAATAGTAGGCCGATATTCCTGATAAAAATAGAAGCAAAATTCCTCAACAAAATATTGGCAAACTGAATCCAGCAGCACACAAATACTAACACACTATGATCATGTAGGATTTACTCTTGGGACACAAATTTGGTTAAGCATATACAAATTTATAAACATGATGAATCACAGAAACAGAACTAAAATCAAAACCACATTATCATCTCAATAGATGCAGAAAAGGCTTTTTATAAAATCCAACAACCTTCATGTTAAAATCCCTCAACAAACTAGATTTTAAAGGAATACACCTCAAAATAATAAGAACCACCTATTAAAAACCCACAGCCAACATTACGCTAAATAGAAAAGCTGGAAGCAGTCCTCTTGAGAACTGGAACAAGACAAGGATGACCACTCTTTCCATTCCTATTCAAGAGAGTATTTGAAGTCCTAGCGAGAGTAATTAATCAAGCATGAGAAAAAAATTAAAGGCATCCTAGTAGGAAGAGTGGAAGTAAAGTGTTCTCTCTTTGCAGACAATATGATCCTATACGTAGAAAACCCCATAGTCTCTGCCCAAAGTCTCTAACATTGATAAACAAATTCAGCAAAGTCCCAGGAAACAAAATCAGTGTATAAAAAATCAGTAGTATTTTTATACACTGATAACATCCTAACTGAGAGCCAAATCAAGAACACAATCTTATTTCTAAGAGCTACAAAAGGAATATAGTATACTGAGGAACACAGATAACCAGGGAGTGAAAGATGTCTAAACAAAAATTACAAAACACTGCTGAAAGAAATCAAGATATGACACAAACAAATGCAAAAACATTCCATGCTCATTGACAGAAAAAAATCAATATTGTTAAAACATTCATATTGCCAAAATAACTTACAGATTTAATGCTATTCTTCTCAAACTACCAATGACATTTTTCACAAGTTTAGAAAAAAAGCTTCTAAAATTAATACAGAACAAAAACAAAGAGTCATAAGAGAAAAGATAATTCTAGGCAAAAAGAGCTAAGCTGGAGGCATTATGTTACCCAACTTCAAACTACACTACAAGGCCACAGCAATCAAAACAGCATGGTATTGGTACAAGAACAGAAATATATACCAATGAAACACATGAGAGAAACCAGAAATAAAGTTGTGCACCTACAACCTCTGATATTCACCAAAGTCAACAATAAAAAAACAATGGGGAAATGACTCCCTACTCAATAAATGGTGCTAGGATAACTGGCTATTTATATGTAGAATAATAAAACTGGGCCCCTTCCTTTCACCATATATAAAAATTAACTTAAGATGGATTAAAGACTTAAATGCAAAACTTAAAACTATAAAAGTCCCAAAAGAAAACCTATTAAATACCATTCTACACACAGAACAGGCAAAGATTTCATGACAAAAAGAGTCCAAAAGCAACTGCAAAAACAAAAAAACCACCCAACTGACAAATGGGACCTAATTAAACTAAAGAGCTTCTGCACAGCAAAAGAAACTATGAACTGAGTAAACAGATAACCTACGAATGGGAGAAAATATCTGCAAACTATGCATCTGACAAAGGTGTGATATTCAGAATCTATAAGTAACTTAATCAACAAGAAAACACAAACAACCGTATTAAAGAATGGGCAAAGGTCATGAACATACACTTCCAAAAGAACATATACATGCAGTCAGGAAGCATATAAAAAAAACCCAACATCTATTAAACAGGGACTCCTTTCCCCATTGCTTGTTTTTGTCAGGTTTGTCAAAGATCAGATGGTTGTAGATGTGTTGTGTTGCCTCGGAGGCCTCTGTTCTGTTCCATTGGTCTATATCTCTGTTTTGGTATCAGTACCATGCGGTTTTGATTACTGTATATTTGTAGTACAGTTTGAAGTCCGGTAGTGTGATGCCTCCAGCTTTGTTCTTTTTGCTTAGAATTGACTTGGCTATGCGGGCTCTCTTTTGGTTCCATATGAAGTTTAAGGTGGTTTTTTCCAGTTCTGCGAAGAAGGTCATTGGTAGCTTGATAGGGATACCATTGAATCTGTAAATTACTTTGGGCAGTATGGCCATTTTCACGATATTGATTCTTCCTAGCCATGAACATGGAATGTTTCTCCATCTGTTTGTGGTGTTGGGAAAACTGGCTAGCCATGTGCAGAAAGCAGAAACTGGACCCCTTCCTGACACCTTACACCAAAATTAACTCCAGATGGATTAAAGACTTAAACATAAGACCTAACACCATCAAAACCCTAGAAGAAAATCTAGGCAAAACCATTCAGGACATAGGCGTAGGCAAGGACTTCATGACCAAAACATCAAAAG
>PVKV010024567.1:0-31156 GCA_004027835.1 Alouatta palliata
GACCACGGGACCTTGATCCTTGACAGGTGCTGGGACCACGGGACCTTGATCCTTGACAGGTGCTGGGACCACAGGAGCTTGATTCTTCACAGGCTCAGGAACCCTAGGACTTTGATCCTTCAGAGGCTCTGGTAACGCAGAATCTTGATCCTTAGCTCTTGCTGGAACCATAGGACTTTGATCCTTTGGAGGAACTGGGACCAAGGGACCTTGGTCCTTGACTGGTGCTGAGATAACAGGGCTTTCATTCTTTAAAGGCTCAGGGACCACGTAATCTTGATCCTTGACTGGTAACAGGATCATGGGACCTAGATCCTTCGGAGGTCCTGGGACCACAGAACCTTGCTTCTTCAGAGGCTCTTGGACCATAGGACCTTGACCTTTCAGAAGGCCTGGGACCACAGAACCTTGATCCTTGTCTGGCTCTGTGGCTACAGGACCTTGATTCTTACTTGAATCACTGACGTGTTGACCCAGGCTCCTGCAAAGGAGAGAGAGGTGGTCACTGTGAGAGTAGAGCTCAGGCAGGGACAGGGCAGAGAACAGATTGCCTGATAAGTCTTCGCCTAGTGGAATCTGGGCTGGGCAGCTCTTGCTGGAGAGCCAGGAGAATCTGATTTCTGTGTTCTTAATACAGAATGTGGGCGGGGGTGAGGGAGGTGGGTGAGGGGAAGGCACAGGAATCAGTCATTCAATGTGCTTGCCAATTGATTATAACCTGCACATGGCACAGGGGGTGGCACTCTGGTGACAATGGCAGTACTATATAGCTGGACTCAGAGTCATCCAGTAGGCATCCCAGCAGCCCGTCCACCCCACACTCCATCCAGGTCCCTACTTCTTCTAGGATCATTGGGCCCATCCTGGGAACCCCATCTTAGCTGTCCACCAGATGCTCCCAAAGGCCAGGGTGCTCTTTCCTTGCTCGCAGGGGCTTCCAAGTTCTTTTCCCTCCCTGAATCCCTGACCCCCTTGTTAAGCGCTGACTGCAGGAAGGGGCAAGGGGTCCATGGCATACCAGGAAAGGAAGCAGTAGGAATGCCCTTCTCCCCCTCTCCTGGAAGGGGAAAAGGATTTTATCACTGACATTGTATAGAATGAGCAGCATGTGGTGATAATAAAAAGCAGGACAGCTTTTAGTTTTTTGTTATTTGTTTTTGTAGAGACGGAGTCTCACTATGTCACCCAGGCTGTTCTCGAGCTCCTGACCTCAAGTGATCCTCCCACCGGAATAGCTGGACTACAGGCAGCTTTTAGCTTTATTGCTTTAAATTCTCTATAGACAGTGTTCCCCATGATTGCATGCACCACTCCCACTACCCTCAACCTTTGGTAGGTGACTCACTGGGACTCCCCATTCAGGTAGGGATGGGGCCCTGATCCCCTCACTCCATTCCCACTTCTGGCTCCCTCTGCTCTCCTAAGACCCTTGCCCTCACCAACTCCAAGGCTCCTGGGCTTACTTCCCTGAAGCCAAGAGTCTCAGTCTCTCATCGGAACCCTCAGGCACTGTTCTGTCTGTCTCACTGCAGCCACCTGCCTCGTCCACTGGCCCACACAAACTGTGGAGAGCCTGTGACAACACTAACCCTCAAAGGGAAGTGTTGCCACACTTAGACCCGGCCAGCCTGGAGCCCTCTGCTTTAGAGTGCACACTCCTTCCTTTCAGGCCTCATTGGAAGTAGCCACTCGAGAGTGGCGTTGCTCAGCAAGCGTCACAGGCCCTTGCACACCTACAACACATTCAGCTTTCCAAATGGCTCCCTTTCAGAGCTCATTTTGGCAACAGAGCAGCCCTGTGAGGCACACAGGAAGGATTTTCTTACCCTTACTTGTCTGATGAAGAAAATGAGGTTGTGAAAGAACAAGTAATGGGGAAAGTGAGGGACCCCCATAGACTAGCATCTGAGTCCTTCCACTCCTAGAGCCTGGGCTCTTTCCCTTAGCATGTCTGGCACATAGTAGGTGCTCAATGCGAGGTAGCTATTACTATTACTCTATTTACAGGGTACAATGATATTTACACAGAAATCTATAATGAGTAGAGGTCAGTACCTAGAGCACCTTGTACTATGGTATTATTAGGTAGTATTATGGTTATTTTTATATTTACTTAGAGGTAAAATTATATATATTTGGGCTACTTTTATTCTACTGCGTTGTCCTGATGCAGAAGCTTTTTACTGTATTTAGCAGCTTGAGCCACCCATGGACTGTTATCTCTCAGCAGAGTCCACGGCGGCATAGGCGGCCTGTCTGTCCACTCCCCCTGGCTGTCCCTGAGCATCACAGTGGAAGGCACCAGGGTGGCTCTCTGGCTTAGCACGACATGGAACACAGGTGCTCTGGCCAGATGGACACAGCTGGCTGCCATCAGTAAGTCCTAAGTGTTTGAGGAGAGAGCCAGGCAAGGCCGTGAAAAGCATGCGGAATCCAAAGGTGGCGTTAAAACACCTCCCGTCACTGGTGGCTGGTCAGAGAGGAAAAATAAAAATCGAATTCAGAATAGAACCAAGCAGGAAACCGATTAGGTGTATCCTCTTAGACTGTGAGGTGACCTGGGTGGTGTCCTCCCAACAGGGTGATGAAGCTGAGAAGAGACAAAAGCAAAAAAAGGGGCTGAACCCCATCTCAGGGGCTTGGGCTGCAGAACCTATCCCAAGGGCAGGACATGGGCCTAGAGTCTCCTGCTGGCACAGAGGTCACAAAGAAGGCCAGCCCTGCAGCCTGGGCTGGGAAGCACGTTTCCCTGGATATTTACAGCATTGGATCCTGTGCCAACTACCAAATTTCTGTTTATTGGGAGCTTGTGTTTAACGAGCCAGCTGTGAGCTAACCTCAACTTTGCATAGATACATAAACCCATATTGCTTTGGTTAGAAAACTTTTTCTTTAGTGAGTGTCTTTAATCGTGGGAAGGTTATAATTAAGATTAGGAATGATGAATTAAATCAAATCCCCAATATTACTTTTTTGGTATTAAGTTTAGGAAAAAGCCTATAATCCCAGCACTTTGGGAGGCCGAGGCGGGCGGATCACCCAAGGTCAGGAGTTCAAGATCAGCCTGACTAACATGGTGAAACCCCATCTCTACTAAAAACACAAAAATTAGCTGGGTGTGCTGGCAGGCACCTGTAGTCCCACTACTCAGGAGGCTGAGGTGGGAGAATCGTTTGAGCCCAGGAGGTGGAGGTGGCAGTGAGCTAAGATCTCGCCACGGCACTCTAACCTGGGTGACACAGTGAGACACTGTCTCCAGTTAAAAAAAAAAAAAGAAAAGAAAAAAGTTTAGAAAAAATATGCATAGATTTAGTTCAAAGGTATTTGTAATATTTAAGATAATTCAGCATGTTAGAATATCTAACAGATTCGCTTTGTAATCCCAATATGAAATGTGTAATGGAATAAGTAAATTTGGACTTATAACTTAAAGCTGAAAGGTATGACAGTTTTACAGTTTTTTAAAACAATGATGGAACTTTTAGGCAAGTCAATGGTCACCATATTTTTATCTTAATTTATTTAAAATTATTTATAATTTAATTTATATTTAAGGTAATTGAATTAAGCTATAACATCCTCCTTAAAAGAGATTGTTACATTTTACTAGGTTTTTGATTTTTGTTACTTTTTTTTTTTTTTCTGAGACAGAGTCTCACTCATCACCAGGCGCCAGGCTGGAGTGCAGTGGCGCGACCTCAGCTCACTGCAACCGCCGCCGCCAGGGTTCAAGCAATTCTCCTGCCTCAGCCTCCCGAGTGATTTTTCTTACTTTTTATTAAGCATTCACTTTTAAAATCCAAGCAGCCTGGGCAGTTTTTCTATGCACGAAACTGCACTCAAGGGTGCCATGAAATCCTCACTGCCACTGACTGGTCCTTGCTTGGCTCCACAGTTGCCTGCCAGTCTCCCATCTGTAAAGTACCCCACCTCCTCCAGTGAGGCTGGTGAGAATGAGGCAAAGCCACCCTCCCAGGGTGGAAGCTGGTTGGTGGCTTGGGGAGCCGAAGCAGGCTGCATTCAGCCCACTCAGGCCACAGGCCAGCTGTCCTTGGGCATGGCCCAACCTGCACAACCAAATCTGGCGCCCTGGGTCAGCAGCACAGATTCTAAAGCCAGCATATGCCACAGGCGCCTTATCCCAGCCTGTGTACCCTGAAAGCACCAACCTCTCAGAAACTACAGTGACCTGCTGGGCTTATCTTGGCTTCTGTGCTGCTTATTGCCTGAAAGGTCTTGGGCAATTGCTCAACCACAACAGACCTCAGTTTCCCTGCCTATAAAGTGGGGATAAGAATTTAAGTGTCAGGGATTATTACAACAGAAGATCTTGCGAGGCAGGCACCGGCAATCACTTGATATTTTCAGCGTGCTTGGAGAGTACACAAATAAGTCCACTATTGTAATAACTGTGAGGCGGTTTACTAAACGCTCACGCATCTGTTACCTTATGTCATTTGCCCCTCACAGCACTCCTGGGGGAACCCCACTTTCCTTGCATCATCCTCTCATGCTGTTTTGCACACTGCCAGCCAGGGCTGTGTTGTTCTGCTGTTTCTGCTTCACCCACTTTTCTGTGTCAAAGCCCTGCCCGTACTTGAAGGCTCGGCTCAGCTCCCACCTCCTCCCAGGTCTTCCTGCCTGTGTCTCTCCACACTAATTTCTTTTGCATCCCTGCTGCAGGACCATCTCACAGTCTCTCTCTCCACCTCCTCACATATCCCAACTGCAGGCCAGTCTCCCCTGCTAAACATCGAGCTCCCTGAAGGCAGGAGCTGACCTTCTTGCCTGCAGCCGCAATGCCTGGCACAGTGTCTGAAACAAAGAAGGCAAGATGGAAAGTTTTAAAAGTTATTGCTGCTGAAAGCTGGTTCATCCCCTATTCCCTGGCCCCTGCCAGAAACTCAGATTCATCCTTGATACCTCCCTCTCCCTCAAAACCCTTACCTCACCCATCAGGTCCCATTGATTTCAGCTCCTAACATTTATCCTTGAATATTCCCACTTCTTTCCCTCCCTTCCTTCCCCTGCCACCTGCTATGCCATCATCTCCTTGGACCACTGTCACAGCTTCCTAACTGGTGTCCCCTGTTCCAGCTATCCTTGCTCTCCTCCAATCCATTCTTCATATAGAAATCAGAATGACCTTTTAAGAGAGCAAACCTGATCCCATTTATAGGATCCTGTTTACCCTGCTTACAACCTTTCAATAACTTCTCCTGGCACCAAGAATAAAGAAGAAAATCTGTTACACTGCCCCACCTAGCTGGCCAATCTACCTGCATCCTTACCCCTCTACCCTTCCCCTTCCTGCCTTCCCTGGCTCTCTGTGCCCAGCATTCTGTTCCTTCAACACACCCTGCTCCTTCCCATTTTACAGCTTTTGCACAGGTTGCTGTCTGCTCCTGGAATATTCTCTTGTTCCCTCTTTACCTGGCTAGTGACTACTCAGCCGCCATCACTCAGCTCACTGAAGCACTGCCCTGGGAAGCCTTCCACGGACCCCACAGTCATGGCCAGCCCCCTGCTACAGGCTCTCCTAGTCCCTGGCACTTGCTTTGTTCTCTTCTCTCAGCTAATTCCTTGTATTCTTTTGGAATACAAGGAGGGCAGGGACCATGTCAGTTTTGCACATCATTGTATCCTCTGTACTTTAAATGAACAGTACCGGCCGGGCGCGGTGGCTCACGCCTGTAATCCCAGCACTTTGGGAGGCCGAGGCGGGCGGATCACGAGGTCAAGAGATCGAGACCATCCTGGTCAACATGGTGAAACCCCGTCTCTACTAAAAATACAAAAATTAGCTGGGCATGGTGGCATGTGCCTGTAGTCCCAGCTACTCAGGAGGCTGAGGCAGGAGAATTGCTTGAACCCAGGAGGCGGAGGTTGCGATGAGCCGAGATCGCGCCATTGCACTCCAGCCTGGGTAACAAGAGTGAAACTCCGTCTCAAAAAAAAAAAAAAAAAATGAACAGTACCTGAACCCCGGTGGGTTCTAACTTAATACTTGAATGACCAAATAAACAAGGGACTTTTCTGTGCCAGCCTCTGTCCTGCAAAACTTAATGTTCCAAGGTTACATGAGACATCTTGTCTTAAACACTTCCTTTTCTGCCCTTCTTCCTTTTCTGTTTCCATGGAGACAGGCAGTGCCTCCTGAGTGCACACACACTGACATTGGATCGATGCTTCCCAGAGTCTAGAAGCAGGATCACTGAGACCTGCCCTCAACTGGTTGGGGAAAGGACTTCACTCTCTCCCACTGATTCCTGCCCTTGCACACAATTCCAGTCCTATAATCCACCCACGTGTATTTTTTCTTCCCAGATTGACTCCTGTTGCACCATCAAAGCAATCCACAGCTGCAGCAGTGCTCCTGGCATAGGGCTCCATTCAGAAAGCAGGGAACCTATGGACCCTGCCTTCCAGGGGAAGTGTGGGAGTGTGGGAAAGTGTGGAAAAGCCTTGAGGAACAAAGAAACTGAGCAATAACTATGGGCCAGGCTCAGTGCCAGCCGTTTTAATATATATAATTTCTCGTGATGTAAAAAGCAACCTGCTGAAGAGACAGTGCATTGACTGGGCCTGAGGCCAGAAGAACTGGGTTCGAATGTGAATCCAATCCCTTCCTAGCCATGGGATGGCATCAGGGACACACATCTCAGGCCTCAGTTTCCTTATCTATAAAAGGAGGATCTGAAGGTCCACCTTGTAGCTTATGTAAATGCTCATGGCATGACCCCTGGAATACAGGTGATGTTTAGCAAATGTTAATTCCAAAGGGAGAGTTGGTGATCTGTTCCAATTGTCTGGCTCCACAGATGGAAACTTGGCCCAGAATGGACAAGTGACTCTCCCACAGCCACACAGCTAATGGATAGCAGGCCCAGGACTAAAACATGGGCCTTTCAACACCTCGGTGGGTGGGTGGAAGAGACGAGGACGAGACAGGGTGATTCCAGCTCTGTTCCCTTGCTGCCTGCCTCCCATACACATGCTCATGATTCTTAGACACAAACAAAGCTCCTAGCACAGCGATGGGAAACGCAGCCGCCAAGGGGGATTGCCAAGGAAACTGTCTTTGAAAGGCTTATTATTCTTATGAAGAATCTGCAGGAGACAGTTCTCAAAACAACTCTCTCTCAGCCTCTCTCCCCAGCAGGACTCTGTGGGAGCTTCTCTTTTAGTAATTATCCTGTTGTTTGGTAATTATCTGCCTCTCCTGCCAGCCCGTGGGACTGTGTTTTGTTGGTCTTTGCATCACAAGCATCTAGCACAGGGTCTGGCTCATCGTAGTACCTGGCAGATACTGGCGGGGAAAACACACGGCTGGTGTAGCTTCTTCTCTTTATTCTCTTTTAATTTTTTCTCTTTTATCCAATCACTCAAGAAATCTACTGATACCCTGCCCTGTGTCAGGCCCTCACTAGAGACACAGAAGTGCATGAGACCTGAGCCCTGACTTGGGGGAAGGAGCTCCTAGAGTGAGGCAGGAGATAGACCTGTAAACACACCACAAATGTGACGTCAAGCTGGGCCCTAAGCCTTATCGGCCTGTGTCTCCTCAAACCAGAGGTTCAAAGGTCTTATCAGAGGCCAAGCTGTCACTTTGTTGGAGAAGTCCTCCCTCTCTATTCCACAAAAGCACAACTCCACAAGCAAAATCAAAGGCATCCAGGGCTGGAAGGACAGACTGCTGGGCTGTGGGTCTCCTGAGCCTCTGCTGCAATCTCCCTGGCAGGTGGCAACCCAGCCACTGTTCGCACTGCCTGGGGTGGGCTGCAGATGCCTGGTGAGGCAGCCTCCTCCTCGGTGGCCACTGGTTAGACTGGAGCAGAAGCCTGCATGACAGTCAGCTCCACTCCTTGCTATTGCTGCACTGATCCCTGTTTTGCACTCTGGGGCCACCCTTTTAGGGAACGCCCTGCTGGCTGCCCCAGGACAGGTTTGGGTATTGATGGGGGCAGCAGTTGGGTCCATATCCCTGGCTTCTCCAGGTAACACATGCCCCACACAGCTCAGACTTGGTTCCCAGAGCCCTCACCTCCCAACTGCCCTCCTCACAGTGTCTCAGTCGTCTCTGTTCCTTGGAAAGTACAGCTCCAGAACCAAAAGCCATTTTGTAGGCGTGGTCTCCACACAGGACACACCTCCTCTGGCTGGAGTCTATACCTCCAATAATCAGCCTGAGCAGCTCTAGCTCTAGCAGTGCTGGCTGCCAAACACCACCCCTCCCCATCCGCCTAGCAACCCCCTCCTCCAGGACCGAAGAATCGGTTCTCAGGCCATTTCCTCAGTGAAACAACCTCTGAGCCTCTACTTCCCTCTGTGTTCCCGAAGTGCCCCCACCCCCACCCCCATCCCCACCCCTACCCCCACCTTGGCAACAGCCCCTATCAGATCAGTGTCAATAGTTTTGTAGCTGCCTCTCTAGACTGGGCACTTTGAGGCCAGGGACCATGCTTGTGTCATCGCTCTTTCCCTCACTCCGTCCCCTCCTCTCCTCTCTCTCTTCCCTGCCTCTCTTGCCTCCTTCCTTACTTCCACAAGCATATACTAAATGCCTACTATGTGCCAGGCCATTGCATTTAGTGGAGAACCAGGGATCACTAGCTTAGGGTTGGCACGCAGTAGGAGGCCTACTTTCTCAAGTTTTAAAATAGCTCACACAAGGTCAAATTCTAACAACCACGTTTACATGACATAAAAATGTTTTCCTATGTTTAACTGCCTTAGCACCCTTTTGTCCCTCCAAAGGATAACATCTCTTTAAGGTTTCTGAGAGAACTTTACATGCAATGAGACATTTGATTGCCACAACAGCAGTGTCACCCAGGCAGACAGAAAGCCCTCACCTCGCTTTCCAGAAGCGAAAACACAGTGCAGAAGGCGGAAGTTGCCCAAGGTCATGTAGTGAGTTCGGGCAAAGTCAGGACCTTAATGGAAGAGCTCTTTCCTCTCTACAACATCCCTCATGGTGGGATATAGAGATACAGAGATTCCAAATTTGTCTGCAGATGTCTGGACTGGCCTGGGCTTGAGATGACTGACTGGCTGTGGCAGGGGGGAATGACTTCTGTAGGTCCCAGCTCAGAGCCCCCAGCTGCATCTCCTTAGAGAGTTGCCCCTCTGGGCCCAACAACCTGGCTGGCTTCTCCCACTGCACAGCGACCCCACCCCCATGTTTACTTCCTAGCATTCAGCAGACCCTGGAAAAGAAGACCTCAGCTCCAGAAAGCAGTGGCATCCTGCCTAAGAGTGCCCAACCACATTCACACCTGGAAGCCCTACCTGTGCAGCTGCCAATCAGTCTACCAGCCAGGGGCCACGCTGAGTCCGTCAGGTGTGGCTCATCACCACAGAGACACCAGCTAGGCCCACAGTTAGGAGAAATGCTGCCTCCACAAGACTTAATTCTGGACCAGGGACTGGAGGGAGTGAAATTGTGTAGATCAAACTCAGCATCTTTGACCTTCTTGTGACTCATTTTCCATAGATGAGTGTATGGAGTCACTGAAGGCTTCAGAGCAAGCGAGGGACAGAGGAGGCGCCGCTGCCTTAGGGCATGCACATCTTTCCAACAGGAATCCTACAGACAGTCCCAAGTACTGGACAAGGAATGGGTTTGAGGGTCACCCAAACCTGGGTTCACCTCCTGGCTCACCACTTACAAATTGTGTGACTTTGTTCTTTCATCACCCAGTTCTGATTTCTTTATCTGTAAATGGGAGTGACACCCACAGACTCTCTAATCTTACCATGAGGATGAAGTGAGATGAAGTGTGTAAAGGCCAAGTAAAGGTTCATTCCCTACCCCTAGGCGGTGGCAGCTCTGCATTTTTCAAAAGTTGCTTCAAGATCTGGGGCGAGTTCCTAGTTCAGGTCTTTCCCTGCCACTCTGGGTTCCCTCCAGGCAGACATGTTCTTCTAAAGTACAGGAAAATGGTTGCACTAGGCGGGTAGGTGGCTAGGTAGTTATGTTTTCTGCATAGTTGTTTACCCATTTATTTTTGCTGTTGTTAAATACCTTTTCTGGATTTGACCTGCTAACTAGAACTAAATAAATTTCCAATTGTATTACAAATATTTTTAAAAGCATTCTACGTTGTTTTAGCACCAAGAAGGAAAAGCCAAAGGCACAGTGGATTGTCCCAGTGGGCTGCCAGGAATCTGATAATTCTGCTAATGACCCTTTTTAAAATGTAAAATGTTGGACTAAGGCAGCACTCAATTTTTGTCTAACACTATGCTCCTGGGAACTTGCAAATCAATCATTGTCTTCCCCCAAACCCCATCTAAAGCAAAGGATCAGATCTTGAGCAATTAATCAAAATTGGTTTCCTGTGTCCAGAGGGGATCAATCCAAATGAACGTGGAATTGCGGAAATGGATCTGTACCAGGTGATTTATAGGCTGTGCTTAGAGAGCAGGGGCCAGATAAAGGGCTGGAGGACGGAAGGAGGCAGCAAATTTAAGACCAACACCAGATGGCCTTAATCTCAGGCCATTGTGTGGCAGGAGTGGATTTACCTTGTGTAGCTCCAGCTGCTATACAGTTGGGGACCAAGGGCAGTAAGTAACTGGGAAGCTGCTGTCAGCAAAACTACCCATAACCTAAGCTATTGGCAAGGGCGTTGCATATTCCAGTTTGCAGAGGACTTTTGCATGCCTCACAGCCACGGGGCCCTCACAGCCCACCTGTGAATCAGGTATCCCTTGCTATCAGAGCTCCTGCCACTTGCTATCCTGAACTCTGGAAACAAACAGATTGAAATAACATGTTATCCTTGCTGGCCAAATTCTTACTTCCTGAATTTGGAAACCAAATTTATTTGGAGAGTGATGGATATTTGCATTATTGTTATCTGTTGGAGGCTTATACAAGTTAAGTTAAGGTCAGTGAAGGTCACACAGCTAGTAAACAGTAGAGCTTGGATTTAGAACCAGGTTGTAATCCTTGCCTGGAATTAGACATGGCCTGTGAAATGTGTGGTGGTGGGGAGGGTCTCGTCACCCTAGAGTTAGGAGCCCGGCACTGAGCAGGGAGTGGGATTGGCCCATCTCTTAGATTACTTCCAATTTTATGAAATCCAGACTGTTTAGAAAAAGTGGCTATCTAAAGTACAGAGGTATGCAGGCCTGAACAGAGGTCAGCCAGTGTAAAACCAGCCATTGACTGTTCTCTGCTCTGCAGTTGCTGTGACCTCTCGCAAAACTGCCCCTTTCATGGGAGCAGGGACCATTATTAGGCAGAGAAGAGCCTTGTGGAGGCATCATGGTGAATGTGGAGGCGGATGGTGAACATCATCGTTCATTCACTCACTCACTCATGTTTCATTCAATGAGCCCTTTAGAAGACACTCGCTATGGTAGGCTTTGGGCCAGGAGCCAGGGCTACAAAGGTGAACAGAGAGACTTGGCCCTTGTCCTGGGGGAGCACGGTCTAGTAGGTGGTACACACACAAGAGCGGATGACACAGTACATGTGGCATCATGAAGACACACAGAGGGCAGCTTACCCAGCTTGGGAGGTGCGGGAAAGGCTTCCTGGAGCTGTCCCCTGAGCGGAGTCTTGAAGGATGAGTTAGCCAGGTGAAGAAGCAGGAGAAGGGCATTCTGGGCAGGTGGACAGCGAGGGTAAAGGCATGAGGTGAGAAGCAGCATGGTGCACCGAGGGAACAAGAAGCTTCTGCGCCACGAGGAGCCCACGGATGGTTTAAAGCAGGGGTGACATGGTCAGATTTGCGTAAAGATCCCTCTAGCAGCTTAAACCAGTAGCAAGCAGTGGCTGTAATGTTTAAATCTCAGCATCTGAAGCTCTCTTGGACCCAGATAAGAGTTCTGGGGCCATCTGTTGAGATCACTATATACAATGCCAGGTTAACAAGTAATTGAGGCCCACTTACATGAGGACAAGGGACAGAAATGTAAGCTCAATTCCACTGGCTGAAATAAAATGCTCAAAATGCAGTCTCAGATCCAATACCCATATACCGTGGATAATAATGGATACCAGTTTTATCTTGGTACCTCCAGGACCGAATATATTTCTTATGAATGAAGTATCTGCTGGACCATTCTGCATTTAGTAACTTACATTGCAGTCACCCAGGCAAGCTAGTAGCAAAAGGAGAAAAACTGTGTGTTGGCTGTGAGGATTGGTCAGTACAGTCAGTCTGAGCCAGATATGTAAACATCTGACCCCATTCTTATTTTCCCTCAGTTTATATCTAGGTCCCAAGATTTAAAGAGGGTACTAGGCAAGCCTGCTGGAGGACCTGGAATGGCCCAGCCAGAGTGTGGCACTGTGGGGTACGAGTTTTGTTTTTACTGGGGGTCCCACTTGTCTGAAACCTGATTCTTCTCAAGCCAGCCCAGCCTCCTTCAGGTGAGAGGGAGACACAGCAGGCTGTGGAGCTGGAAGCCTAGATTCCAGTGCTTCCTGCATCCTCCAAGCCTCACCAAACTGGCAGGTGCCTCCTCCTCTTTGAGCTTCCCTTTCTCCTCTGTTACCTGGGCCAACACCTGCCCCATAACGTTGGGAGGGTTCAGTGGAATGGCACAGAAAGAAATGCTTCATAAGCAATGTATACATAGAAAGTGTTAGAATATTATCATTTAGGTCTGTGGACTCAAGGTAATTCAATAGCTGTAATTCTTTAAAGGCAATCTTCTTAAGAATGTTTGCCTCAATCAACTTCATGTATTACAGCTAAGCATATACCTATCTATCAGAAAGTGGACATGTACCTTTCAAGCACTCTAAAGGGAGCAGAAGGGTGTGAAGTGACACATTTAGTGTCCTCCATGGGTTCCCTACAGCCCTCATGTCATTCATCCTCACTCTGCTCCTCTGAGAGGGGTATCAGTCTCCCCATTTTCAGAGGAGGACACTAATGCACCAGGAGGTTGGTGAGAGGCACAGTGTTGCATGGCAGCACTGATTTCCACCCACAAACCTTATAAATGCCTAAGTGCACTGTCCATGGTAGCCAGTGTTCATAGGATAAATAACACAAGATGTAATGATGTTAATTCTAGTTCTCCCTGTTACAGGAATGCTAGGATGGTCTAGGTGTTATGAGGATACACGCATCAAATGGCAGTGAGGTGGAAGTGGGGTTGGACCACATGCCTGGTTCTGCGAGAGTGGAGTCTGGGCTCCCTTTGTTTGTAATAGCTGCCTTTCCTGTTTCAGTGGCCTTGGCTGCCCCAGCTGCTGTCCAAGCCCTGCTGGCTCCAGGTGGTGCTAGGGGTGGAGTCTTGCTTTAACACAGATGGTCCACAGGTTACATCCTGAAAGAAACTTCTGTACCTATGGTCCTGAAAATGTGAACAGCTTTCAGACATTTTAGCAGTAAGAGGAGCTTTAAACCACAGTGACACATTAAAGGAGTCCACAGCTTTTGTGAAATGGGACTTGACACTCCTCAGATCTATGAGAAGCAGGCTGTAAATTTTTTAAACCCTAGTGAAAAAAAAAGAAGGAAGAATTTCACAAAGAATACACAAACTAAGGAAGAATTGAAATACATTTAGAACTAACTTAGCAACAAATGACCTATTTTGAAAATAGGGGGCTGGTTTGAATTTCGTTTGTTTGCTGTTTGGGGGAGGCAATGCGAGTGATGGGTTATAGATTTGCCTCCTGGGGCTCTGGGCAGCAGAGGGGAGCATGGTGGGAACCACAGGCGGAAGAACGTCTGCGGGAGCCCTAAGCATGTGAGCAGCACTGATACAGCTGGCAAGGCCCCTGCCTTCCTGCGTCCTCCATTGCCCAGTTCTTGTCCTTCTCACACTCCCTTAGGTTATTACTCTCAGTGTCTTCATATGTGTGCTTTTCCGTGTCTTTTTCTCTCTGTGCCGCTATTTCTACCTCTCTACTTCTCGCCTGTGTTTCTGACCACCTCTCTCAATCCCCACGTTGTCTCTCTCTGAAAACAGAGCTTAATAATATACTTTTATGTATTTGTTTTAGTTCTTGAACAGCTTTTATGTTTTCTGCCTCATACAAAAGTAGGCAGGTGGGTGGGCTGTTTTCTATTCATCTGGAAAACAAATACATATGGCTTTTTATTTTTACCACCCGTGATTGACTTCTACCCCTGCCTCCCCCAAAACTCAGGAATCAGGTCTAGCAATAAAAGTCCACCCTAGGGCTCCTAGCTTAGAGCAAGAGAGGATCTGTGGTGTTGCCTGACACGTAGCAAGCGAGAAAAGCAGGACAGGAGAGCATGCAGGGGTGTGGGTGCCATCTGGGTGTATGGAAATGGAGATCCCCGTTAGCAGCCGCCCCCTCCCATGCACCAGGACTCTCCACCATGAGCTCTGCCACTCTCCAGCCTCTGCCGTGACCCTCCCGAGGGAGCTACCCCCCAGAACCTGAGTTCATCTGGTGTTTGGCGGCCTCCCCTCCGACCTGTGCTTGGACAGACCCCTCTGTCTGGCATGCCTCAGCCACCCCCGGCTCTGTTCACCTGGTCAACACCTACCCATCGCTGAAGTCCTCCCTGATCCATGGAACCAGCTAGAATGGCCTCCTCCTTCGTGCCCCACTGTGATCAGAGGCGGGGTCTCAGTCATCCTGGTTTCCCTAGTGCCCAGCACAGTGCCTGGCACATAATAGGTATTCAATCAACATATGTTGGAAAAATAGAGTATAAAATCTTTTGTCTTCCACTTTACCAGAAGGATAACAAAGTGGGTAAACTTGGTCCTGGCTTTCAGGTTCCCACCAAGCCCCCCCACTTTTCCATTTCTAGACTTGCTCCCTGCAGTGGCCCTGCCCTTGCATATCCACACCCCGGGGGGCTTTCCAGGGGCTCCCTCTGCCACACAGCCTTCTGTGACTCCCCAGCCCTAGCTGGAAGAAGCCTGTCCTTCATCTGAGTTCCCAATTACCTGATCTGTTGTTACCTTACTTGATGGCCTCTCTGGTGGCTGTTTCAGCACCCCCACACTAGGCACACACATGACTGTCACCCCCACAACCCACAGTGAGCCAGCCCCCAAAGGGTGGAATGTCCACAATGACCATAGATTAATCAAGCAAGTGAAGGCATCTCTGCCATCCCATGGGAGGAGAAAATGCCAGAAACAACAGTCCTGCCAGTCAGGCAGAGAGTCAGAGCCCAGCCTCCCAGTGCGGCAAGGCAGTGCTGGGTGCGGGCGGTCGCTCTTCCCGGCAACATGGGATCAAAACGTTACACTACCTTGTTGGCCAGTGCGTCTCCCGGTCCATCTTCTCTTTCCCAACACTTAGCTCTGACTGCTTGCAAATAGTATCTGAGAGGCAATCTAAAAGAGTCAAGCTGCATTATGGAGAGCCCCAGGAAGACTGCAGGGCACAGCTCATCTTGCAGAGAATGGCTCAAATGGCAAAGGTTTGTTCCTTCACCTACTCGGGTGGGCCTCACCGAGGAAATAAGATCAAGAAAGTGGTGTTCGTCTTTAGCATTTATTTATAATTGGAAAAACCGTTGGTTTGTTTGTTTTTCTGAGCAAGCACAGACCACAAGCACGTCACAATCAATTGGCGATACATGAATATTTTTGTCATTCTCTTACAGCAGGAATGAAATAGCACCAAGAGAGGTGTGCGCTACACGTTACATAGACAATCTGTGGTATGCAACAAAACCCAGGCCACAAAATCGTAATTAGACACTTCCTGTCTGCCTCAGAGAGGCAAAGCGATGTGGCCCAAATGGGAGCACAGACAGAGGACGGATTGCTGAGGGAAGCCAATATGCAGCTGTCAGGGCCGCTTCTGCAGGCAGGGAACAGCAGGAAAGCTTCAGTCGCACCTCCCTCGCCAGGGAAGGACGGGGAACCACAGGGTAATGTACAGAGAGATCAGTGGGACAAGCATTGGAAGCTTGGTCACCTTCAGGAAGGCAACACCCAAACACTGCTTGTGGAACCAGTATCAGTTTCATTCAGTATGTTTGGGATATAGAGTAAGACTGGCTGAGTTTTACTTGTAAACAGTAGAAATTAAAGGAAGTTTCTTGCCAGTGAAGTGACACATTCAAGAGTCAAAGTGAACTACAAACAGGCTTTTCTCAGTGGGTATGCTAAACAGAAAGAGCTACTAACAGGGTGGAAAAGACACTCTACAGGTCCTCTAAAGCCTCAGGTGGGCAAGGTAGGAAGTTGGTCCCTGGGGCAGTGACGGGCGTGAAAAGCCTATGGGACAGTGATGGCAAACTGCGATTTGGGCAACACCAGCTTGACTTGGTCACAGGGATCGAGTCATGTCACCCTCTGGTTATGTGGCTGTGGAGACAGATTTATTTATACTGCCCAACCACGCCTAGCACAGGGTCTGGCACACAGGTTTCTAGTAAGTGAACGCTAAACGCATGATCCCCTGTGCATTGTAAACTCTGATTTACTTGATCTGCAAAAATAAATGATTATTCTGTGGAGAAATCCAAATTGTGGCTAGCAACAACATGTCTGACTAAGGCCAAATCTTGAGAGACTGAACGTGCATCGGCAGATTCTCTGGATACAATTAAGATCATGTTGATAGAACTTTCTGGTAAATGTTAAGATTAGCTGACAAAGAGCTGGAGTGAGTACGGAGATCCACTCCAGTCATTTCCCAATAGCATTCGAAACACTGAGACTCACCAGCATTTTCTACCTTCTTTCACCTTCTTCCTCACAGTTTTAAACCCTGAGATAGAAAAGGTCGCAGTGGGCTCCACCAACGACTTCGTTTCTGGTATTCCTGTTCTGTTAATAACTATGGCTCACGTCACACATGCCGAATTAATTTGCAAAAGGCTTCTCGCTCAGCCCCGAGACGACAACCAAAATGACGGTGAAGCAGAGACTTTGCTGCCTGAATGGTCAGAATAAGAGAGCGTTTGCGGAGGCTCCACTTCCTGCAAACCAGAAGGACTTAAAGGGACTTTTGAGGTAAGGAACTGTGAGACTCTCACTCTTCACCCCTTTCATTACAAAAGAAGAGCAAGCCTGAGCCGGGGCCTGACACCGGACGGCAGCCCCGTGAGTCAGAATGCCGGGGACGAGAAGGATTTTAAGGACAGGAGATATAAAGTGTGCTGAGCAATATACACGTCACATTGGCAAATATTATTTTTCTGGTAACTATTTTGCGTTCCCTCGCAAGCACTGGGGTTTTTTTCCACAACAACTCCCTGACTAATTCCTACAACACAACTCTAGCACAGCTAAGGTGGCACTTGCCACCCTCGGGGCTTTGGCTACACACACACACGTGACACGGAATATACCAAGAGCTGCTTTTCTATATGAATGAGGTCAAAGCTGCTTGTTAATCAATTAGCAGGTCAGTCTTCTAGTCTGCAGCTAAGTCCCAGACATTCTCCCTGTCCTGAGGCCTGGCACAGCTGCCCTCTCTGAGGAGCAGACCAGGGCAGTTCAGGAAGGGAGGGTAAACATCATCACACTTGCCACTACGTCTACGCGCCCTTGGGTCTCTCAGAAATGAAAAGTCACCTTCCAGATGCACTATCCCTATACCTTGAACTTTCTTCCTCAGACACCTCCAACAAGTCGCTCCGTGAAACCAGCACTGGACAGGTGGTCGGCCAAGGGGAATCAGAGGAAAACAGCCTCCTCATTTTTGTGACCTTCCTATGACAGCTAGAATGCACCTAAAACACCTAACCTTCTATTACCAGCCCTGGCCTGGTTTTGGCATATCCATGACTTGGCATATAATTGAAGCCCACTGACAGGAAACCAAGCACAGGCACACATGTCTCATGGACGATTCTGTGAAAAGACTACTTCACAGACACAACTCCCTTTTAGCGGCATTAAGGCCAAGGTTGTTTCTTTTTTGTTGTTTTTGTTTAACTCAAATTATGTCAGTTGCTGAAGCCCAGGCTGAGCATCTGTAGCACCTGACGATTCTCTGAATTTTGGAAAGGAACACAAGTACCTAAAGTTCAAAATTGACCAGTGACACAGATCTGGGGGACCTGGGAGAAGGACACCCTACAGACACTTCCAAGCACTGCCAGGAGATTCCTTTCACCTCTCTGACCTGCCCACCTGACTCTTCAGCGTGCAGTCAGAGTGACAGGGGAGGGCACAGCCAGTGGCAACGCTTCCTGGTGCTCCAGGGGCCTCGGCTGGCTGGACTCCTGGGCTACCCTCAGGAGGAGGCCTGCCACTCAGTCTTTGAAGCAGGATTCTTTCACCAAAAGAAGCCAAACCAAAGAGCTCCTGGAACACTCAAGACCAAGGCAGATGAGAAGCCTCTAATTAATTTTGTGGCCTTTTTTTTTGTTGGTTGGTTTAAAAAAAAAAAAGTTGGGGAGGGAGAGAGAGAGAGAAGAGTAAAAGGAAAGTGCAGGGAAATTTACTCTTTCGCCTCAGCCAGTTTATTGTTCATCTCTTTGCTTTGCTCCTTGTCGTCAGGCTTGGTGGCACCGGGGCCCTCCGCGCTCTTCTTCTTGGCGGCCTGGCCTGGCGCTGCCTGCTTGTCTTTGGCCTTCCTCATGGGCTTATGGCTCACTGAGGTCTTTTTTGGTTTGGAACTCTGAACACTAGGTTTCTCCACCTGCACCGAGAGACAGACAGACCGAAAACACAGAAACACAAAAAGGGCGGGAGTGGGAGAGAATTTAGAGAGAAGGCGTGATTAATTAAGGAATAACGGTGATGACAGAGGTTGGCCCTGTCATCAGGTGGAGGACGGTATATAAGGGGTTCCCAGAGACATTAGGACGTTCAGCTTCTCCCATCTGAACTCCCTGTTACGTCGCTTTGGGAGCACTCACTGGCCACGTGGGCTCCCTTGTCCTGCCAGCCTTCCCCCGACCACCCCAGGCTGTGGGCTGTACCACTGTTGGGGAATATTTCAGCCCCTCCCTGTAGGAAGTTACATCTCATCATGTTGAGACACAGGCATAGGATTTTGCTTTAGTCAATGAAATGTGAGCAGCGACTTGGGTCACCTTCGGGCGGAAGACACGAGAGTCAGCCTGTGCTGCCCAGCGCTCTCTTTTCCTCTGCCACAGAGAGAGGCTGCTCTGCCATCCCAGATGCAGAGGCAACAAGAGGTAGAGCGGCAGCCAACCCGCAATGGACATTAATAAGAAAGAAACCTTTGCTGATGTAAGATGCAGAGGTTCTGGTGGTGGGTCACTGCAGCACCCGCTGGCTTCCCTGTTTCTGTCTCCAGGTTGGCTCACTCATATGGAGAGGTGTCCTCACTGCGATGCTTTGGGCCGGGGCGTCGCCAGTCTCAGCTATGCCTTCCACTGCCAGCCCTCTGCTCCTCCTCTCTGCCTGACTCCTCCACCATGTCCCCCAGAGCAGCCGTTCCAAGCTCACTCCACGCTCCACAGCCTCCCTTCTCTAACTCCGTTCCCCTCATCCAGAGAAGATGGCCTCGGCAGCTCTCTCTCAGGAAACTCTGGAGTCACTGAAAGGGACCCCTCAATAGGCCACCCCCCTCATCCATCTCTAGATTTAGTTTCCCTCATTTGCCTTCCTTCGCCCCATGTCCTCTTTTGTCCAATGCCAACCCCATGCCCCGGGTCCCACCACATCTCTGGATGGACAGAGCTGATGCTGGGCCTTGCAGGCTGGATCATTCACTCACTGAGGTGCAGCGGTTTTCAGTCACTCCCGACCTGTGAGGAAGGGAACCAATCGTCCTGGTTTGCCTGGAACTGAGAGGTTTCCTGGAACACAGAACTTTCAGTGCTAAAATGGAAGAATCCCAGGCAAACTGGGTCGGTTAGTTACCTTACCCATAAACTGGTCCTGGGCCAAATAGGAAACTCCACTTGAGTGTAAGACTTTAGGACAAAAGCAGAGAAAAGGCTAATTAGGTTCCAGAGCTATTTAGGTTCTCAGGCATTTTCTGCTATTATACAGAGGACAGAGGATATTTGTACAATTCCATGGGGCCTGGCATCAGAATATGCTAGGTTGCATGGCTTGTATGATTCCTGCTTCAACAGCTATATCTCCAACATGTTTCTCCCGCTCACGAACTCCTATGTAAGGTGGAGGAATGTTACCTTAGGAAAATCCCTGAGTCCACTTTCACAGTCTGTTCATTTTGGTAACTATTGCTGGGAACACATCTTACAGCTGATGTGGCAGGTGCACTGTGACAGACTGAGAAGGCATGGTGGATGATGTTTAGTCTGAGAAGATGAGAGAGGGCAGGTGCTTTTCAGGGATTAGGGAGAGAAGAAAGGGTCCAGTGATTGGAGCTGAGGATGAGGCAGGGCAGGATCTGGCGAGAGGGGAGTCAGGCATGGGAATCTGCAATACTGGGCCAGTGCTTCTGGGGCCCAAACACAGCTGTTTTTATTTTATTTTATTTTGAGATAAGAGTCTTGCTCTTGTCGCCCAGGCTACAGTGCAGTGGTGTGATCTCGGCTCACTGCAACCTCCACCTCCTGGGTTCAAGCGATTCTCCTGCCTCAGCCTCCCAAGTAGTTGGGATTACAGGTATGCACAACCACGCCTGGCTAATTTTTTGTATTTTTAGTAGAGGTGGGGTTTCACCATGTTGACCAGGTTGGTCTGGAACTCCTGACCTCAGGTGATCCGCCCACCTCAGCCTCTCAAAGTGCTAGGATTACGGGCGTGAGCCACCATGCCCAGCAAGTGCAGCTATTTTAAGACAAGGGGATTCAGGACTCAGGTGAGATTTTCTGCCACTGTTTATCTGGATTTCTCAAAATTGGAAGCTACTTCCCTGGAAATCTGCCAGCTTTTAAACTGTCTTTATTTTAGGTGATGTTCCTCTTTAATTCCCTTTGAGTTTATCAAAGGTTCCTGTTGAAGATGCCCCTGGTCTCAGTGTGCTTGAGAGGAAGCAGGGATTTTAAAGCTGCCCATGGGGGCAGGGCCAGAGTTGACAGCAGCCCACCCCATGCTCTGCTGCAGTTAACCCTTATGGTCCAGGCTGTGCTGATGGATTTCCACAAGGTCTGTCTCACCTTTGGGGGTTCCTTGAAGGGTTCACTGTAGAGGCTGCGTATTCTTCTGCGATCAATGACCTTATTGTCAGCTGCTGTTGGCTTGTTGGCCTCTCCCTTGAACTGGGCGCTGTAGCTGGTCTCATGAACCATCTTATCATCTGGGGGCTTGTACTGGGGCTTGGCCTTTATTGGTTTCACAGGCTTGATGTCCGTCCATGCCCTGAATTCATTCCTGTTAGTCAAAGAAAGCATACATGATATGAAACATCATCTGCCTGGAAGCAGTGCTCCTGACACAGGGCTGCAAACACAGCACGCTCTCCATCAGTGCTTGCAGCATTGAGTGTGGCTGGAGGGCTAGCTTCACTCTTTCGTAAGGAAGTGTGCAAGTTTCCCTTCTTGCAAAGTTGACCCAGGTTGGGTTGTGGCAATAGCAGTTGTGCCTTGGAGAAAGCTCAGGCTCTCAGCTCCACACAGTGTGACCACGCGCAGGCAATTCTAATCTTCAAGGCTCTTTTTCCCAATCTCATAAATGAGACGGAAAAAACCCAACCCATTCAGTCATTCATGAAGTCAAAAAATATTGAATGCCTGCTATGTGCAAAGCTAAAGAGCTGTAAAATTAAACAAGACAATCCATTAGGCACACTGTCTGATATATTGTGGCATATCAATGAATGCCAACCCCCTTTCCCCCTTTTTTATAATGAACAACTTTTGTTGCCCAGATTCCTTGAGGATATTCCCCCATTTGAATAGCAGAGGGCTTGCTTCTCAGACTGCCAGAACGTTAACAATCTGAATCACTTTAGATGAACATCCCCGTGAAATATCAAAACATTTGCAGATCGTCAGTAAGCATCACAGACGGAACATAATTTGGAGATCGCAGCTGCGCTTTGTGTTGGGATCTGTGTAGGAGCACCATCCTGTGCTCTTGGCTGTTGGTCCTTAACCTAAATGATCCTCGTCTGCTGCTTTTTTTGAGTCAGCGCGTCAGTTTTCTCGTTCTCTGCAGTCCCTCTTGTGGTTTCTAATCAGATGTTCATGATCTGGTACGGGGCTGGAGGGTAGACAGCTGACAATGTTTAAAACAGAGTTAAAAAATGCAGCTGCTGACGGGGGCCGCGAGGGTCCATCCTGTTTGTTAAGTGCATGAGAGTCAATGCATGAGCTCTGCGGCTTCTGGGGTCTTTATCAGGTCTATTCTCCTTTGGGGGCACAAGAAGCTGCATCGTGGGAAAGGAGGAGTTAGGGCATGAATATCTGTGGAGTCAGGCTCTTCCAAGCCCCTCTGTTTCCCTCATGGATGACTCCCTCCTTCAGGGCTCAGAGAGGAGTGCAATGAGCAAGGAGGCCACAGGAGGCAGGAGAAAGAGCCTGGACTGCAACGAGGACACGCGGGCTCTCGCGCTAGCACTGCCTTGTGCTAGCAGGCCTTTCCCTGCTCTGAGTATACGTTTTCTCATTTGTAAAATGAAAGAATTAGGCCAAACAAGGTCCTTATAATGTCTTTCTAGCTCTGAGGCTGTCTCAGTTGATACAGTTGATTTGGTAACTCTGGGCCACTTGCCGGTTATTTGACCTCCTGATCTCTGTATTTCTCTAAGGGAACTGGCTCGTATGTGAAGAGAGATTACTGGCTTTTAAGAGATGCTTCCCTGAGCTTCAGACTCTGCTTTCCAGTGCAGCCTGGGTCCCCGCCTAGATGCCCCATTGTTATGGTTCAAATGTTTGTCCCCTCTAAAGCTCATGTTGAAACTTAATCCCCAGTGTGGCAGTATTGAAAGTCGGGGCCTTTAAGAGGTGACTGGGTAATGAGGGCTCTGCCCTCATGAATGAATTAATCAATTCCTGGATGAGTGTATTAATAGGTAATTGATTAACGAGTTACTGTTGGAGTGGGACTGGTAGCTTTTATAAGAAGAGGAAGAGACTGGAGCTGGTACACTTGGCCCCCTTGCCATGTGACGCCCTGTGCTGCCTCAAGGCTCTGCAGAATCCCCACCAACAAAAAGGCCCTCACCAGATATGTCTCCTTGGCCTTGGATGTTCCTGCCTCCAGAACTGTAAGAAATACATTTTATTTCTTTTAAATTACCAAGTTTCTAATATTCTGTTATATGCAACAGCAAATGGAAAAAGACACCTACCAACAACTCAGACTTAATGTCTCTAGACCTAAATCATCTTGTTTTCCCTGCCAAATTGTTTCCTCCTCTTAGATTCCCTCATCATTCATCTTCACTCATTCATTTATTCATTCATTCACAAAATATGTACTTGGTGCTTATGGTCTGTCTAACAAGATGCTGGGTGCCATGGAACCCAAGCAAGTAGGAAAAGGCCCTGTGGGGACCTGCAGGCAGTGTGGGTGGCTGGACTCACATTTAGTGGGGAAGGGCATAAGAGGATAGACAGACCATGGAGGCCCTTGCCAGCCATGTTAAGGGGACAGTCTCCACTGTAACAAAGAGTTGCCAAATGACTTCTAGCCAAGGATGAGTGAGGCCGGGTTAGTTTTTGGAAAGAGAATGTTGGCAGCAGTGTGAATGGTGGACAGAAGGGAAGAGTGGAGGCAAGAGGCCAGGCAGGAGACTGTGCAGTTGGGAAGGGGGGGAAGCAGGGGGCAGAGAAGAGGGTGCTGGATCTAGAGGGAGAATGGGCAGGACTTAGAAACTCATGAGTGGTGGGAGGTAAGGTCGGGGGGAGTCTGGGGAGACTCCAGGACTCTGGCTGAGGGGGTGGCAGTCCCTCACTGAGATGTGGAAATTGGGAGGAAATGAAAATGGGCTTTGGGAAGAAGCTGAGGCCCTCCTGATTCTGTTCACAGCACCCCACCCACCCCAGCAACAAGGCTGTTCTTGGATCCCTTCCTAACCCCTCATCTTCACTTCTCTACCTTCTTTAGGTTCAATTTCTTTTCTGACCCAACTTCTGAACCATTTCAGCCCTACACACAGGCCCAGGGCTAGTCCAGGGGACACTTGGGGCTGTGGCCACCATTACCTGCCAGAGGCTACAGTCCCTCCCTCCTTCCCTCTATCCTTCAGAGCCAAAGCCTTGCTGGTTAGATGGGCTCCTGGTATTTGGGCCTGGGCCTCCCAGGACCAAATCAGTAACAACCTGGCTCCTGAACATAGGACGGCAGAAACTTGAGTTCTCTGTCACACCCCTGCCCGCTTCCATAACCAGCACTGAGATAGGTGGACACGATTCCTCAGCACTGTTTCTGGGTCACCTCTTGCAGGCCAGCCTCTGCCGCCTCCTGCATCTCTGCAGTGGCCCCTGTGGGCTGGGGAGCGTCTCACCTGTGAGCACTATCAATGGGACATGTCTCTGTGGGAAAGTTTGATAACCCCTGATCTTGAACAACTCTGGCACATCATCTTCACATGAGACCTTGATCATGAGTTTCAGAATAGGTTCACTGTAATCATGACAGATGGTTAGGTTTATAAGCCCAAATTCCATTTCTTAAAACCTTCTTTGTCAAGGTGTGAAAATGAGCCAAATAATACAAAACGGAAAAAATAAGAAAAAATAAAAAAAAAGAGAAAAAAACTTTCTTTGTACTCTCCATAAAACCTTCTCCAGTCACATGCAACAACTAATATTATGTCATAAAAAGAAAACTAGCTACCATTCATTAGTTGCCTTTTATAAGCTGGAGGGTTTTGTTTTATTTTGTATATTCTTTATAGTTCTTATAACAACTTTGAGAACAGGTACTATCTTGCCCCTTTTGTAAGGGAGGCTCAGAGAGATAAAGTGGCTTGCAGAAGGCAATGCAGCTAGCAAATAGCAGAGTTGGGGGTCTGAGCTCGGGTCAGTCGAGCTCCGCAGGCCACAGCCTTCCCACTGCACTTCGGCAATGTGCCAGAGCTGCAGTGTGCTCCGCCTGCCCTCCCTGGAGGTGCCTGTGCAGGGCCTGGCCTGCTGCCTGCAATGCTGCAGACGAGTTACACGACACAGACCGGGCTAGATGACACCTGAGCCCCTCCAGCCCTGAGATGCTTGACCGAGAGCAATACAAGCCACACTCTTGCCGGTCATGCCCAGTGCCTCTTGACAGGAGTTCATGGTCTCCTGTTACATGGTCTCCCCTTCTTGTGCAACCATGTTTTTTTTTGATCATTCATTCATTCATGCATTCATCCATCCATCCATTCGTCCATTCATTTGGCATCTGCCAAATACTAGCCACGGTCATGGCGAGTGGCCCACAGGGATGTGTAAGCCATGGAATGGATGAGGTGTCTAGAGTTCAGGTATCTAGACCTGACCATGCGTGATTCTAAGAAAAAGCAGGATGGATCAAATGGGACAGGGCTCAGAGGGCAAGAAGGAAAAGAATGCTTAACTCTGATAGAGAGTGAGGACTGGGGAAAGGGGTACTGAAGGATGTCGACAGACAAGAGGATGAAGGGAATTCAGGCACCAGTCTGAGTCTGCATGGCAGGTTGAGAGAGCAGGCGAACTGATCAGGGCGGCTACTCAGGGTGCAGGATGGGGACTTGGAGGCTGTGCAAGGTGCCCAGACTGGATAGGAGCTAGGGCCAGGTGGCAGAGAGCCTGGATGCCATGTGTGGAAGCATGCGCTGTGTCTGGGAAGACGCTGAAAGTTTCTGATCAAGGTAGCACTGTTTCTCCATTGATGGTGCTCTCCTCTTACCAGCTTGCCCTGATTCCAGCTATTCTTTAAGGCCCAACTCCGGGTTCGTCTCTTCCAGGAACTTCTCCTGGGTTACTCAACCCAAAATTTCCCATCTCTTGGCTCCTGGCCCATTTACTTTACTGGTCATCTTTGTGGTTACCAGGCAGTTTCATGCCATTCTTCAATTCTTTCATGGTGCATTTTGTCTCTCTTAAGAGATAAGCTAATATAAAATGTAAGACAGAATCCTACTCTTGAGTCCCCCCCCATACCCTAGGCTGCCATCCAGGGCCACACTCCATATCGTCTTTTCATTCTTCACAGGATTTAAGGGCTTAACATTCAGTGGGCAGCTAATGGAAGTAGCTATTGTTAGATTTATTTCTGGTCAGCTGATGCCCCCTCCTCTTGAGCCCTTCTTTCCCTGTCCTACATGGGGCAGACACTTGCTTCTCGGTGGCATGGGAATGCCTGCCTCCAAAGCTCACACCTGGGGGTGGATGTGTAACCCAAGCTTGTCTTGGTGTCCTTCAAGCTCATGGCCACTTTGGCTCCTGGAAGTAATCACAAGAAAGCCCTTCCCTTCACCAGTCTGAGTGGACACCACAGTGAGGCTCTGGGCACATTGGGAGGGTCCCATATCCATGAGTTTCTACCCTGACATCCCAGAGATGCTCCTTGTGCCACAGCTTCTCTAGTATTGTGATGTGTAGAAGTCACAGGGACAGGGTGCTCTTCAACTGCATCACCAAAGGCCTGCTGTCCCGTCCTAAGCAGAGCCTCTGGTGGACCCTGTTATCTGAGCCTTGATGCATGACCTGTATCATACACAATCCTGCAGGGGCAGAGGCGGGTCTGGGACTATGATATCCCTCAGTGGATGGGTGAACAGCAGATGAGTGGGCTCAATCAATATATTCAGATCTGTGTTTAAATGACTCCTTGACGGCTTGCTTATTTGTGTTGGGAAAATTTATGGAGAGAAGGCTGGGCCAGCCTTCAACCCCCCTACTAAGGGATGGCAGAGCCAGGCCCAGTTTGAGCCATCTCATGGAGACTTAGTGGGCAAGATTTTTGGGGGCTGCTCCTCCAGAACCTTTGAACAGCTGTATGGTCATGTTCAGAGCAGCTGCCAAAGCAGGACTTTGGGATCTTGCTGATGAGGCGAAGTTTTCAGAGGAGTCAACAAACACTCTACCTTCAAATCCTCCTGTCTGATCTCTCTGTTCCTTCTCTGACCTGCATCTCTCTGTAGCATGCACCATGCTGTATTTTACCTCACGCTACCTGTGTAGATGACTTTCTTTCCTCCCAGGCTGTGCCATCCTTGAGAGTAAAGACTTTCCTTTTGCATCCATGTAATTATCATCATATCTAGGACAGGGATGTGGATTGCAGCTCCCACCTCCCTGGGGCTGCTCCAGCCAGGGAGGGGGTGTAAAGTTGCTATGCAAGCATCTCATGGCATCCATATGCCATCCTACAATATGCCCACAAGTTCTTTAGTACTTTTACCTTACATAGAACTTAATTCCCTCCTCTTCAATGTGGTTGGACTTTGGGACTCATTTCTAATAAACAGAAGATGGTGGGAGTGGTGGTGCATAACTTCTGAGAGTGGATCATTAAAGGCATTGCAGCTTCCTCCTTATACTCTCTCAGGGGGCAGCAAGCTGTCATGTCATGAGGACATTCAAGTAGCGCTGTGGAGAGGCCAGTGTCAGGAGGAACTGAGGCTTCCCACTGAAAGCCATGGAAGTAAGAAATCTTAGAAGTGGATCCAAGACCCAGACATCCTTCACATGATTTCCTGGAAGACCCTGAGCTAGAACCATTCAGCTAAGCCATTCCCGGATTACTGACCCTCAGAAACTTTATGAGATAAAAAATATTTATTGCTTTATGTGGCTAAATTTTGGAGTAATTTGTTACAAGCAACAAATTCTAACACAAACCCCAATCAGAAAATTTTCTCTTCTCATTGAAAAGCGTTTAAAACACTTGTGTTATCTCAGCAAGGCAGAAAATACTGGTGTAAGCAGAGCACAGAAGTTCAAGTTTCCAGCAGAGTGGCAGCATTACTTTCATGGAGAGAAGTCATGCTCTGTCCTAAGAAACAGGGTGAATGGGCTGCAGCCTTCTTTAAAAAGTAGCAAAGCCTCCAGTGCAGCAAAGCTGATAAAAATGCACCTGCCTTGGATCCAGGTCATAAGCAGAAAAAAGAAACACAGGCCAGCACAAAAAAAATGATGTCTCAGAGCACACAGCACATGCAAGGCTCTCGGAAGTGCAGACAGAGATTAACAGGGTGAGAGGAAGCACGGAACCTGGGCCAGATGATGATGATGATGAGTTACTAGAAAGAGAACTGACTCTGGGGTGAGATACATCCATCCTGGCTCTAACCCATGGGTCAGGTCGTGCCTGCTCTGAACATCGGTGAACTCATTTGTAAAGGATTTACACACTGCCTACTAGTAGGATTGATGTGGGGGTTAAATAAGAAAGAATGCAAACCAGTTCTTTAGTTGAAGAGGACCTGGATATTTGTATCTGAATTACAAATCCTATGGTAGATAAGTGCATAATAAATGTATTTGGCTTTCATTACACAGTCGTTTAGTCAAGAAAAATATTGCATTTCTTCTGTGCTCCAGGCATGAAGCTAGAAGTGCAGTGTAGACAGATAGATGAAGCTCTTCCCTTCACGGACCTTGTTGCCAGGTGGGGAGAGGTCAACAATTACACAGATAACCAAATATCCATGATAGCTACTTTTAGATTTCTGAATGCTGCAGTCAACGTTCTGGTGCCTGGAGTGGGCAAAATTTGGGCAGCAGCTTCCAGCGCCAGGCTTATTTCTGAGCACATTTCAAGTTAGACTTGAACAAAGTAGCATTCAATGAATGCCTGATTAATTGAATCTCCAATAGTGAGTACCCACTATAAACAGATGTTCCCTTTTTAAGGCCTTGTTCCACTTAGGCACAGTTGCCCACAGTCATTCTAGGGGAGATACTGAAAGAGCAATTATAGAGGCAGAGCCTGCAGACAGCCTGTCACTGATGGGGCCAGGCCCCACAAGAGGGAGGGAGGGAGGGAGGCAACAGGCGTGCGCAGGAAGAGTTTGGCCCTGGAAAGTGTCATAAAAGAACAGAGGGGAGGCTGTGGTTTGGTTGCTAATTTGTAAAACACTGACATTTCCAGGAAACAAGGAAATATAAGTATGCAAGGAACAAGTTTTACTGCTGTGAAGAACATCTACATGTATTGGTACAAATCACTTCTTGATAAAAAGTAGCGACTTAGAATAATGGATTACTGCCAACTATGATCATACAAAAATTCCATTTCTCTGTTTATAAGGGAAGAGGAACTTATTTATTATGTATCTAAGTATTTATTATTTATTATGTGTCTAAAGCCTGGGAAAATAAAATTCTTTCCCAATCTCCTTCATAAATTTTTTTTTTTACATTCCTCGACTGCTTTACAAAGGAAGAAGAGGATGCTTTCAAGTCTTAAGGGTCTAAAATCTTCCTACAGATTTTCGTAGGCGATTTATGTTGTCATGGAAACATGTCAAGTCTCTGTTCGAAAATCTTGTCTCCATTTGTTACTGTGAAGTGTTCCTGAAGAAGGGAAGCCACCTCCTTTGTGCACTCTGATGGAGGCAGTCACTGAATGCTGTTGCTTGCCAAGCTATTGTCAGGAGGTAAAGGAAGTAGGATCTGTAAATTAAAAAGAAAGAACAACCTTGGGCCTAGAGAGTTGCAAGCGGCGTAGAGAGCTTCTGTCTCCTTATAGAAGGTAGTTGAAGTTTGCTTTCTCCTGGCCAGAAATGACTGGGCACATGCCTGTGTGTACATGCTTGCATGCAGCTCCCAGTTCCTTTTGTGTGAAAGGGAAAAAAAAGTATTGCATAGAGAATGCCAGTATTCTAAATATTTAGGATCATTTTTCTCATCCATTAATATCCAGTAAGTGCATGTACACCACGGATGACGATTTTAGAAAATGAGGAAAGCACACAGTTGGACAAAAAATGGTCAAGTATATAAAGAAAAGTTTGAAACTAATCTGAGTAGATAATTAATAGAAAAGAATGCTTCATCTCTCTTACGTAGAAAGATTTGTATAGGTGACATCTGGCAATGATAGATGTCCAGGTTTGGGCCCCCACACTAGGTAAATGGCTCGTTCTGCATGTAGCTGCCATCTAAGTCTAGTTGTGGGTGGCCTGCCGCTTAGAGGCCCTTGGGCACCTGGGAAACAGTGTCTCATTCAAAGAAAGTCCACAAGCACAGTGTGTATAAAACCGTGAGGATGGATAGTTAAAAATTAAAACTGCTCAAACTAGGCTGGGTGCGGTGACTCATGCCTATAATCCCAGCACTTTGGGAGGCCGAGGCGGGTGGATCTCTTGAGGCCAGGAATTTGAGACCAGCCTGACCAATGTAGTAAAACCCCCTCTCTACTAAAATACAAAAATTAGCCAGGTGGGGTGGTGCATGCCTGTAATCCCAGCTACTCAGGAGGCTGAGACAGAAGAGTAGCTTGAACACAGGAGGCGGAGGTTGCAGTGAGCCGAGATTGCGCCATTGCACTCCAGCCTGGGCAAAAGAGCAAAACTCTGTCTCAAAATAAATAAATAAATAAATAAACCCCCAAAACTCAAACTGATTCTACACAAATTAATTTTAATTGCAGTGTTTACCAGAAACGGTGGGAAGAAAACTGGTGCAAAATAAGAAAACCTACAGTTGACAGAGGTGAAGAATAAGAGTCACGGAGTGTGGAGATTAAGACAAGTACACTTACAAGTATACCTCAAGCAGAAAAACGAAGAGATAGATGAGAAGTTATCCGGTTGTAAGAAAACAATTCCCTCGTAATCACTTCCCCATCACTGTCAGGGTTTATCAGTCCTAGGAATGCTGGTGTGGTTGTGCCACAAGGCCATAGAGTTATCAGTCGAGATTGAGAAGAGAAGGCTACGCTCTTTTAGTGAGCTGGGTCCCCAACGATCTGTGTCCATCCCTGCAGAAAGATGGTTCCCTAGACTTGAAATGGAAACTTTGAAGGGAGATAAGCCCTGAAAGGTGGGAGGGAATGCTGCTCTTTCGAGGGTAAACCTAGAGTGCTGAGCGTATACTCTGTAAAAACTGCCAAGGACAGAGTACACACCTAGTGAAGCACTCAATCGACCTAAGTTTTGTCTTTTTTTTTTTTCTTGTGAAAAAAGTGCAGTGGGCACGGTGGCTCATGCCTGTAATCCCAGCACTTTGCCAGGCCGAGGTAGGAGGATTACTTGAGGTCAGGAGTTTGAGACCAGCCTGACCAACATGGTGAAACCCTGTCTCTACTAAAAATACAAAAATTAGGCAGGTGTGGTGGCGGGCGCCTGCAATCCCAGGTACTTGGGAGGCTGAGGCAGGAGAGTTGCTTGAAACTGGGAGGTAGAGGTTGCAGTGAGCTGAGATGGCGCCACTACACTCCAGCCTGGGTGACAGAGTGAGACTATCCCAAAAAAAAAAAAAAAAAAAAA
>PVKV010024568.1:0-31128 GCA_004027835.1 Alouatta palliata
CAAGTCAATTAATGTAGAGCTTTTAAAAGTATTAATGATCCCTATTATACCAAATTGTGCACGCTATAGTTCATCAATCTTACTCTTCCAATAAACCTAGAGATTTAAATAAGATGAAAATGACAGCAGTCTCCATAATCTGAAAATCTAGGTGAAACAAATGTCCTCATGGTCCAATAACGTGTATAATAAAATGTAACCAGGTCACCAGACCAACATATTAGTGTATAACTTTAATAATTTCTAGCAGCAAAACACCTGGGATAGCCAATAACAAATGTTTTCATTGGATTGTAGATTCATTTCTTTGTGAGAAATAATTTTAAAAAGTACTCTAAGGTATTGTTCAACTGCAAGCAAATGTGAAAGATATCAAAGATCTTGTTTTTCTCCATCTTTCCCAGTGGAATCAGGTGCAACTGGAACCTTATTAGTTTCAACAAAAACAGATTCAAAGGTAGCTTCCCGTTCATCCAAAGAATCAGCAACTGTGGCTCCTTTAGTTAGTGTTGGGTTGTTAAAAGATTGTTGCTGCTTGGAAATTTTACTTGATTCCACCGTTTTTCTACCTCTTCTTTTACCAAGAATTCTGACATAATTCGCTGGTGTAAGTCCTGTTGTTTGGCCATCAAGACTAGCCAGAAGCCAACCGCACACTTTGGGTTGTTGTTATTTGAGAGCTAAGATTAGCATATCACCAGCCCGGAAAGAAATTTCTTCTTCAGATACGGCAGTAAAATCATATTCTGCTCTGGCAACTACATGGTCATCCTCACTACTTGCCCAGTTGATGCTGTCTGTTACTTCATCACTGTGCGTTGACAACAATTTCCAAATGAGATAAGGACCACCAAGAGTAACAGCAAAGAACATTGGCCAAGATTTTGCTGAGTTAGCTGCTCGGTCCTCAGCACCAAGGCATGCCACAGTTCCTTCACTTTCTGCCCAGAGGTCCTCATTCTCAGAGCCTCTTCTTAAACCTAACAACCACTGTAACCGTCTGTAAAGATACCATATAGTCCTAACTAATGCAAAAGCTGAAAACACTTTTGTAAAGTGTATTTTCAATCGGGAAAAGTGATTTGCTACATCCAATACAGCCCTGAAACTGTTATAGACAGCTGAAAAGGTAGCATCCATCATCATACTGACAGAGGCAAAAGCATGCACAATACCTTCAATGGACTGAAATGCACCCCTGCTGCTTTCTTCAGCTTGCTGAACAAATCTACTGGGTGGAAGATCATCTACACGGACGCGGTTGTAGCCCAGCCCATTATATCCGTAACTATAAGGGCTATAGCTTCCATAAAATGAATTTCCATAGGCACCATATCCAGAAGAAAATGAACTGGAGGCAGGTCTGAAGGTGTTCACACTGCTACTTCCTGTCTGCTGTGATGGCCTTGGAAGAATAGGTGGGGGCACTCTGGTAAGTGCTGGTTGTCCCGGTCTTGTCATTAAAGTAGGACCCAAATCAGCAGATTGGAAAGTGGGGCTGGGTCCTGGACCCGGTCCGGTCCCCGGAATTCGGTGGGTCTCCCAAGGTTTGGGGGGAGGTGGTGGCTGGGACGCCATCTCCTCCTCCTCCGCTCGGCTCCCATTGCTCTCCTCGCTTTATTTTTCTTCTAATCATTTAGCATCATTTAACATACTATATTATACTTACTGTGATTTTTTATTTTATTTTACTTTGGTCTGTCTCCCACTTTAGGATGAAAGGTCCAGAGACAGGAATTTTTATCTGTTCTGTTCTGTTCAGTGCTGTGTTCCAAGTGCCTAAAATTGCCTGGCACACAGTAGGTGCTCAATAACTATTTGTTAAAAGAATGAACAAATGCCTGAAGGAATTCTTTAGCTGACTCAGGCTAATTTTTTGTAAAGAACATTTATCAGAGGCAGTTTCAAGTATCTGTCTGTCCAAGTATTGAGTTTAAGAAAGTTTGAACTTCTTTCTTTTGAATAGGTTGGGAATTATATACAGATATGGATGAATTGCATAATTTCTTTTTATAAAAGTAACACAATTATTGTAGGAAATGTGGAAAATGCAGAAAATGAAAATAAAATTAACTTGTAATTCAGCCACCCAGAGACTGGTAATATTTTGGTATGCTTCTTTCCAGACTCATTTAATTTCAATGATGTTTTATGTTCAAGTTTCCTTATCCCCATGACAAGGAATGGAACAAACAAACTGAGGACTGTGGTTTCATGCTTCTAGCAAAACGCCATCCTCACAGTTCACTAACAGCCACAAGCACTTCCATGGAATTTTTGGGTGCTACTATTTTCCTTTTCCAAGAAAGCATGCTATAATTTGGATATTTAGGTTACCCAAACTTCCACAGCAGAATCTCCTTCTAAAGTGACCTCAGAATTCCCAGAAAACTAAATATTTGGAACTTGAGAGATTCAAGTTGATTAATATTATCACAAACTCATTGGACTCAAAGCAGAAGCCTGGGGTTCTAGCTCCAGTTCTACAACTTCCTGGCTGTGAAGCATTGGGGAAATCACCCCTTTCCAGCTATGGGTTCCAGAACTGGAAAATGGAGACAACAATACAGCCTCGCTAGTTACTGCAAGGATCAGATACAGTAATAGATACATGTTTTAAAAACCTATAGGCCAGGTGCCATGGCTCACACCTGTAATCCCTGCACTTTGAGAGGCCGAGGCGGGCAGATCACAAGGTCAGGTGTTCGAGACCAGCCTGACCAACATGGTAAAACCTGTCTCTACTAAAAATACAAAAATTAGCTGGGCATCGTGGTGCACGCCTGTAATCCCAGCTACTCAAGAGGCTGAGGCTTGAGAATTGCTTGAATCTGGGAGGCAGAGGGTGCAGTGAGCCAAGATTGTGTCATTGTACTTCAGCCTGGGCGAAAGAGGGAGACTCCGTCTTAAAAAAAACAAAACAAAACAAAACTTATAAAAGGCAGCACAAGTGTAAAAAATTACCATTGTATTAAAATGAGAGAAAAGAAAAATAGCTTAGAGCAGAGAGAGACATGTGAGGTATGCAAAATGTATCAGGCCTAGAGAGAGCTGGGTATGGAACTTCAGTCATACTCCTGTCCCAACCTATGTCCAGGGCAACTATTTAAAGGCATTTTGTTTCTGACTAGCTGCATCACCCATTATCTTTATGTTCCTGGAATTTATGATACAAAGAATATCACAAACAATGTATAACCCATCAATAACTTATGTTATTTTAATGTAAATTCTTGGTGAACAACTTAGGAACTTCCTCTTCTTTGCTTGCGTTTATTTATTTAGTTAGTTAGTTATTCATATTGAGACAGAGTCTCACTTAGTCACCCATGCTGGAGTGCAGTGGCACCGTTAGGGCTCACTGCAACTGCGCCACTGCAACTTCCACCTCCCAAGCTCAGGTAATTCTCCCACCTCAGCCTCTGGAAGCGGGGACTACAGGTATACCACCAATGCCCAGCTAATTTTTATATTTTTAGTAGAGACGGGGTTTTGCCACGTTGCCCAGGCTGGTCTTTAACTCCTGGACTCAAGCGATCTTCCTGCCTCCGCCTCCAAAGTGTTGGGATTACAGGCGTGAGTTACCACATCTGGTCTCTTTTCTTCTAAAAATCCACTTGTAGCTGCTGCTAATCAAAGTGTCCATTCAGGACAATTTGAATACTTGGCCCAAATAAACTGTCTACTTACATTAATTTTGCCTCAGGTTTTTTTTAGACAGAGTCATGCTCTTGTTACCTAGGCTGGAGTGCAGTGGGGCCATCTCGGCTCACTGCAACCCCCACTACCCGGGTTCAAGCAATTCTCCTACCTCAGTCCCCTGAGTAGCTGGGATTACAAACATGTGCCACTAGGCCTGGCTTATTTTGTATTTTAAATAGATACTGGGTCTTGCCATGTTGGCCAGTCTGGTCTGAAACTTCTGACCTCAGGTGGTCCACCCACCTTGGGCTCCCAACGTGTTGGGATTACATGTGTGAGCCACCGAACCCGGTCAGGTTTTTTTTTCCTTTAGATTGACAATTGTGATAGACCTTAGGATAGTGATGACATATATGGGACATGCCACCACTCTCAACAAGCCAAGGAGAAAGGCTCATCAGTCCTAGCAGAATGTCTCATTCTTGCCCTGGAACATTTTCTAATTATAGCAATATGATTTTCCTACCAGAATCATGGACTCCTGTATGAGAGAAACTTTCTTCCCCATTGATGTATCTCTATTCCTTATCACAGGAATTCTCAACATAAAATAGTTTTTAAATGTCAATTTAAAAAAATGATATGCCATGCTAAAATTATCAGGTGGTGTTGTGAGTGCTTTTACATAGGTTAATACTGATACAACAATACATAGTAGAGAATGCTCAGATGGAGAGTCAGGAAAACTGTGTCCCCTTTCAGTTTATTGGTAACCAAATATGACATTGGCCGAATCAGTTTCCTCATCTGCTGGATAGGAGGATACCTAAGGTCTCTCTCAGCTCCAAAATTCCATGAACTTTGACCCTTGTAGTGATAGATGCAGTTTCTGATGAAATTATTTGTTGAGAAGAGGAATTGAGTCAACCATTAGCTTAATCTACACTCGCCTTTGAAAAATAAGCTTCAGTTCTCTGCACTGTAGGATAATGTTTGGAATTTGTTAAATCATTAACAGTTGGTTGTTTACAGTTTAGAGTATAAGAATACTCTTTGATGTTCCCTAATTATCATGCAAGTTTTAAAATGAGTTCTGAACTACTTCTCTGTCTAATTAAACCTCACTGAAAATTTGTTGAATTTTAAAGAAACATTTGATTTGCAAAAATAAGTCATATATTCAGTAACTTTCGGTACTTCACAAAGGACCCATAAAACATTTTAACACACGATAAGATACTGTGAATAAGATAGGTCTTGAACTAAACAGGAGAAAATTTGGAAAGCATAATTTTTCAAACTACTCTTTTTGCTCACAAATTCCTGTTGATGTTTTTTTTTTTTTTCCTGCTATTTTTAATGGCCATTTGCTCTCCTATTTGAAAGTCTATGAAACATCTATAAACCCTAAAAATTAATTCAATTGCTTAGGAAATTGTGAATAAATCATTATGTGGTAATGTCAACTGGTTAAACTCACCCTAAAAGGTGGTATTAAAAATAGAGATGTGTTTTTATACAAGGAAAAGGTTCATTCAACATTTATCTCTTCGTACTTATAGCCATGTATTTGAGAATGTATACTCTGGATAACGTCTTAAAGTTGGTAAGCCTGACTTATACATCACTGGTATATGTAACTCATGGAAACATACTCTTCCCTTTTAAGAATTTCTTCTGTAGATATAATTACATAAGTGTGGAAAAAATAGATGCTCATTTAAACATTATATTAACAAAACACTGAAAATAACTTCTATACACACAAATGGAGCAGGGAATAGACAGATTAAATTAAGGTGCATTTATACAAAACAATAAAATGCAAATGTTAAAAAGATGTATGTACTAATGGAAAATTGTAACTGCCAAACAGGTTCTCTAGTTTGTAACCCCCCAACAGGGTCTCCTTGCCCACTGCCCAGATAGAGCCGATTTATCAAGACAGAGCAATTGCAATAGAGAAAGAGTTAATTCATACAGAGTGGGCCGTAGGAGAGACTAGAGCTTTATTATTATGCAAATCAGTCTCCCTGAGAATCTGGGGACCAGAGTTTTTAAGGATAATTTGGTGGGTAGGGAGCCAGTGAGTTGGGAGTGCTGATTGGTTGGCAGTGAGATGAAAACATAGGGAGTGGAAGCTGTTATCTTGTGCTGAGTCAGTTCCTGGGTGGAAGCCACAGGACTGGTTGGCAGGTCCAGGTGGGGTTAGCCAGGAGTCAGAAATGCAAAAACCTGAAAATTTCAATTTCAATTTCAGTTTTCATCTCAAAAGGCCAATCTTGGGATCTACAATAGTGATGTTATCTTCCAGAGTCATTGGGGAAGTTCCAGATCTCATAACCTCCAAAATAATGGCTGTTGCTGGTTTAGGCCCTTCTCATGCTAATTTAGTGACCTTTTGTTAGTTTTACAGGCACAATTTAGTTTGAGGAAAGGGCTAGTATTTAAACTATAATGTAAATTTCTCCCAAAGTTAGGTTGGCTCATGCCCAGCAATGAGCAAAGACAGCTAATCTGTGAGGCTTGAGACAAGATGGAGTCAGCCATGTCAGATTTCTCTTACTGTCATAATTTCCTCAATTATAATTTCTGCAAAAATAGCTTCAAAATAATCTCTAAAATATTTTCCCAAGTTAAAAAAATAAAGGTGCAAACACTATGTTCCCATCTGTAAACAAATGGTTTATGCCTGAATGCGTACATTATCTCTGTAACGCTATGCAAGGTATCCATAGTGACAGTTGCCTCGTTTAAATAAATTATTTTTATTTAGTAGATTTTATTTTTTGAGCACTTTAAGATTCATAGCAAAATTGAGAGGAAAGTACAGAGATTTCCCATTTACTCCCTGCCTCCCACACATGCATACCATCCCTCTTATAAATATCCCCCACCAGAGTGATACATTTGTTAAACTGATGAGCCTACATTAATATCATTATCATCCGAAGTCCATAGTTCACATTAGGGCTCATTCTTGATATTATATATTCTGTGGGTTTGGACATGTTAATAATGACATGTATCCACCATTATTGCATTGTACAGAGTATTTTCACTGTCCCAAAAATCCTGTGCTCCACCTGTTCATCTCTCCCTATCTTCCTGGCTCGTGACAATCACTCATCTTTTAACTGTCTTCATAGTTTTGCATTTTTAAGAATGACATACAGTTGGAATTATATAGAATTATATAGTATGCAGCCTTTTCAGACTGACTTCTTTCACTTAGAAATATGCATTTAAGTTTCTTCCATGTCTTTCAAGGCTCGATAGCTCATTTCTTTTTAGCATTGGATAATATTCCATTGTCTAAATGTACCATAGTTTATGTTCTTTTACCTACTAAAGGGCATCTTGGTTACTTTCAAGTTTTACAATTATGAATAAAGATGCTATAAACATCTGTGTGCAGATTTTTGTGTGGACATATGTTTTCAACTTCTTGGGTAAATATCACTGAGTGTGATTGTTGGATAGTATGGTAAAACCATAGCGTATTTAGTTTTATAAGAAATCACCAACCTGTCTTCCAAAGTGGCTATAACTATCTTGTATTCTAGTTTGTTTGTGTGTTTGTTTAGAGAGCAGACTTGCTTTGTTGCCCAGGCTGAAGTGCAGTGATGTGATCCTGACTCACTGCAAACTCTGCCTCCTGGGCTCAAGAGATTTTCCTGCCTCAGTCTCCTAAGTAGCTGGGAATACAGGCGCATGCTGCCATGCCTGGCTATTTTTTTGTATCTTAGCAGAGATGGGTTTTCACAGTGTTGCCCAGGCTGGTCTCAAACTCCTGAGCTCAGGCAATCCGCCTACAGTGGCTTTCCAAAATGCTAGGATTACAGGCGTGAGCCATCATGCCCGACCTAACCATCTTGCATTCTGACCAGCAATGAATGAGAGTTCCTGTTGCTCCGCATCCTCACCAGCATTTGGTCATCAGTGTTTCTAATTTTGACCATTCTAATAGGTGTGTAGGGTTACCTCGTTGTTGTCATAATTTGTATTTCCTTGATGACATGATGTGGACAATCTTTTCATATTCTTATTTGCCATCTGTACTTCATCTTTGGTCTGTTAAGGTGTTTGACCCATTTTTTAATCCAATTGTTTATGTTATTACTGCTGAATTTTATGAGTTTTTGTATGTCTTAGATAACAATCCTTTTTCTATATGTCTTTTGCAAATATTTTCTCCTACTCTTTGACCTATGTTTTAAATCCAGTTTTTTATGTTATTACTGCTGAATTTCAAGAGGTCTTTGTATGTTTCAGATAACAGTCCTTTATCTATATGTCTTTGCAAATATTTTCTCCTACTCTATGACTTGTCTTTTCATTCTCTTGACAGTGTCTTGCAAGCAAAAAGTTTTAAAATTTTAATACAATTCAGCTTCTCTAGTCTTTCTTTTATGGATCATGCTTTTGGTGTGGCATCAAAAAAGTCATCACCACATCCAAGGAGATGCAGATTTTCTCCTAGCTTATCATTTTATGTTTAGATCTGTGATCCATTATGAGTTAATTCTTGTGAGGGATGTATGTAGATTCATTTTTTTTTTTTTAATGTATATGTCTGTTTTTTCCAGCACCATTTGTTAAAAGACTATCTTTTCCGCATTGCATTGCTTTTACTCCTTTGTCCAAGATCAGCTGACTATATTTGTGTGGGTTTTTCTTCTGGGCTCTTTATCTTTTTCCATTTTGTCTATTATTTTGTCAATACCACACTCCCTTGATTGCTATAGCTTTATAGTAAGCATTGAAGTCAGATAGTGTCAGTCTTTCAACTTTGCTGTCTTTCAATTTTGTGGCTATTTGGTCTTTTGCCTCTCTACATAAACTTTAGAATTAGTTTGTTAATATCCACAAAATAACTTGCTAGAATTTTAATTGAGATTGTATAGAGTCTGTAGATTAAATTGGAAAGAACTGATATTTTAGTAATACCAAGTTTTCCATCCATGAACATGAAATGTCTTTGCATTTATTTAGTTCTTTCTTGATTTCTGTCATCAGAATTTTGTAGTTCTCCCATCTATATCTTGTACATCTGTATCTTGTGCATTTATTTTTATTTTTATTATTCTTTGAGACAGTCTTGCTCTGTTGCCCAGGGTGGAGGGCAGTGGTGTGATCATGGCTCATTGTAGCCTCAAACTCCTGGGTTCAAGTGATCCTTCCACCTTAGTCTCCTGAGTTGCTGGGACTACAAGTGCAGGCCATGCCTGGCTTCTATTGTATATTTCTTATTATGATTAAAATATTCAAATATAATAGCTCCTGCATTTGAGTGTACATACTCATAGAGATTATTTGCTATTGGCAGAAATCATTGTGGTTAGTACCCCAACATCTCTTTCATCCTAGATCATTAATCTAAGTCAATTATGAAAATTCCATCCCCTTTTCTAGTGCTTGGTTCAGAAATGGACATGTGACACAGTTCTACTTGATGACGTATAAAAGGCTATCTGCTGGAATACATGAGGGAGTTTCCCTGCTTCTAAGAGAAAATTGGAGGAAAGATATTTTTCTTCCTGAATTTGCTATTTCTTGTCTGAATATGAGTTCTGGAACTGCTGCATCTCTTGTTATAAGCATGAAGCTTGACTCAAGAGTGAATAGTGGAAAAATTGAGTCTTTGATAAATGTCACTGGGCTGCTGAATAAATCTAACTTGAAGACTGTTGCACTCCCTACTTCTATAATAGGGCAGAGTTGGTTATGTTTATTCTGCTAAATAATAAACACATCCCTATATCTCAGTAGCTTAAACTAACAAAGACTTAATTCTTGCTCATACTACATGTCCATCATGAGTCAGCAGGGACCTGTGCTCAATGTCTTCTTTACTGAGGTATGCTAGCTGATGTATCCTCTTTTATTTGAAATGTTCTCTTTTGGATACTGTGGCAAGCAAATGGGAACATGATAAATTGTGCATCAGCTTGTAAAGGCTTCTACCTGAAGTGATGAACATTACTTTGACTCATATTTTATCAGCCTAAACAGTTAATATAGCTATCTCGAACCTAAAAGGGGTTGGGAGGAACATTTCTGCCATGTGTTTGGAAGGGAAGAAGCAGTCAGTGTAAGTCAAAAGGACCATAAATAAAGACATAAAGAACTAAAAAGAAAATAGTTAATAGGATAGATAAGAAATATATATATACACATATATTTCTCAAAATCTTTACTCTTAAAATATAAAAAATGTCTTTTTAGTTGTTTTCTCAATATATATAAAAAAGTGACTGTGATGTTAGGTCAGTTAAAAAAAACTTACTCTGCAATTCTAAAACGCAGAAATAATACAGCCAACATTATGTAATGCAATGACGAAGATTATAAACTACAAATTAATTCATGAAAAAATTTAAGTTCTTTTTTAAACAACTGGGTTAACAAAGAAACACAAACTAGTATCTTAGAACTTCTATAAAAGAACCATAATGGGAATAGTAAATATCCGTATAAATGGGATAGAACTAAAGCAACATTTAGAGGAAAATTCAATAGCTTTAAATAATTTTCTTAGAATTCAAAGAGTGAAAAACTAATAAACTTTTAGTATCTGGATGAAAAAGAAAAAAATAAGCAAAGCAAATGGAAGAATTAAATAACAAAATAATTAGTGATTTAGAACATGGAAACATAATACTAATAACTAAATATAAACAGTTCCTTAAAACAACAATAATATAGATAAAATACTAAGTCAGCTAATCAAAAAAGCAACAAAAAACCCAAATAAAAGAAGAAATAATAGGGAAATAAAGACAGAAACAGGAAATTAAAAGAATCATGAGAACTTCACTCAGCTCTGTGCAAACATATTTGGAAATCTGAATGAGAAGAATAACTTTTTTTTTTCTTTCTTTGAGACAGAGTCTGGCTCTGTCACCCAGGCTGGGAGTGCAGTGGTTCAATCTTGGTTCACTGCACCCTCCACCTCCCAGGCTCAAGTGATCCTCCCACCTCAGCCTCCCAAGTAGCTGGAACCACAGACACCAGCCACTGTGTCTGGCTAATTTTTGTATCTTCTGTAGAGACAAGGTTTTGTATATTGCCCAGGCTTTTCTCCAACTCCTAGCTCAAGTGATCCTCCCGCCTTGGCCTCACAAAGTGTTGGGATCATAGGTATAGCCATGACACCTGGACAACAATAACTTTTATCTAAGAAAATATAACATATCCACACTGAAATCAGAAAAGACATAGACAAATCTAAACAAAACGACCTCCTTACAAGAAATAGAGAAAATTAATAAAGAAAAGCTTTAGACCCATTTGTTTCTATGGAAAGTTATACCAAGTCTTTAAAGGAAAGACAATATTAGTGTTATTTAGACAGCCCACAGCATTTAAAAAAGTACTATTCCAAATTATTTATGACATGAAGATGACATTGATTCCAAATTCTGACATATTGTTTTAAAGAAAAGACCTACAGATCAATTTGACTTGTAGATATTGATACTGAACTCCTAAATAAGGTCTAGGAACAAATTTTAAGATTCAAGTGTCATTAGCAAGGGGAATTCATTTCATGAATCAATGACACTTCTATATTAAAAATTATTAAACTGGAAGAACTAATGAGAAAAATCACACCATCATCTCCATAAATGCTGAACAGGCACCTGCCAAAACTCAGCAATCATTTTTGATAAAAACACTCAATTAAATAGCAATATATGGATACCTTTTTTATCATGATATAAATGTATATTTCAGTTCAAAAACTAGCATCGTGATTAATGGGAAACGTTCCACTGAAGTCAGGAAGAACTGATCTCCATCACCATTCTATTGTAACTTTGTAATGGAGGTAATAGCTCAATCAAATAAGGTGGTTGAAAATATGAAAAAGAAGAGATGAAACATCTATCAACACAAAAATGGATAAATCTTGAACTATCTGTTCAAATGAGTACTATACGGCAGTGAATATAGAAGGATTACTACTGCATATATTTACATGGCTACATCTCCAACATACAAGGTTGTACAACAGCAACAATAAATAACACACAGAAAAATGCATATGTATTATTCTACTCATATAAGTATCTAAACAGATAAAACTATAGTGTTAGGCAGCAAAAGCATGTAGTTCTGCAAAGAAATGGTTAGCTCAAATTTCATCACACTTCCGGGGCAGTGATGGGGAGGTTATTTATATGGAGCCCTCAGGATCTTCTAGGGATCTTGATAGTATTCTATTTCTTAAGCTGGGTGATGGATGCACAGGTCTTCATTTTATTGTTATTTTTTAAGCTATACATTGATAATATATTCTTTTTTCCCCCAAGGATTGTGGATTTTTATTTCATGAACTGGGCAAGATGTTTCATGACATTATGCACCTGGCTCCAAGGCTGCTATTATTATAATATACTCTTTATATGTGATATTTTCACAATTAAACTAAATTATTTTTTATATTTTTGCTTGTGATTAAAACAGAAGTTACATTGATTATGTCTGTGTTTGGTAGTTTAGTATTTTGACATCTTAAATGTCAAAATAATGAAGAAATCATCACGTGTACTTTGAATATGCCTGGAAGACGTGCTGGCACCAACAAAAAAGGATTTTTTTTTTGAGATAGAAAAAAAATGCTGGAGTGCAATGGCACCATCTTGGCTCACTGCAACTTCCACCTCCCAGGTTCAAGCGATTCTCCTGCCTCAGCCTCCCGAGTAGCTGGGATTACAGGCATACACCACCACACCCAGATGATTTTGCATTTTTAGTAGAGACAGGGTTTCATTATGTTGGTCAGGCTGGTCTTGAACTCCCAACCTCAGGTGATCCACCCACCTCGGCCTCCCAAAGTGCTGGGGTTACAAGTGTGAGCCACCATGCCTGGCATCATAAAAGGATTTTTTTTTGTTGTTGTTTTTTGAGACAGGTTCTTACTCTTTTATCCAGGCTGGAGTGCAGTGGCACAATCCCAGCTCACTGCAACCTCTGCCTCCCAGACTCAAGCAATTCCCCTGCCTCAGCCTCCCCAGTAGCTGGGATTACAGGTGTGTGCCAGCGCACCCAGCTAATTTTTGTATTTTTTGTAGAGACAGGGTTTCACTGTGTTTCCACACAGCTCTTAAACTCCTGGACTCAAGCAATCTGCCTGTCTTGGCCTCCCAAAGTGCTGGAAGAACTCTCTTTAAAAAAAAAAAAAAAAAAACCAACACATCTATAAAAGTAATAATTCATCCATTCTATTGCCAAATTTCTAATTTTCTCTTAAATGTAATAAATACTTTTTAAAAAGGAATGTTAAATAAGAATCTAGAATTTTACATATTGCAATTGATTGGCATATCTTTTAAATCTCTATCTCCTTTTTTTTTTTTTTTTGAGACAGAGTCTCACTCTTTCCCACAGGTTGGGGTGTAGTGTCATGATCAGGGCTCACTGCAGCCTCGGCCTCCTGGGCTCAGGTGATCTGTGTACACCATCACACCCTGCTAATTTTTAGTATTTATTTGTAAAGATAGAGTTTCACTGTGTTGCCCATGCTGGTCTTGAACTCCTGAGCTCAAGTAATTCATTTGCCTTGGCCTCCCAAAGTGCTGGAATTATATGAGCTATGGGGCCCGGCCTAAAACTTCTTTAACATATGTATTCCCCTTTCATCTTTATTTAAATTGCAACTTATTTATTTAAGACACACAGAGTGTGTTTTCTTTTAGACTTGCCCACAGTCTGGTTTTGTTGACAGCATCCCCATGGTATTATTTATCATGTTCCTCTGTCCTTTGCAGTTTCTGTAAATTAGCAGGTTAATCTATTAAATTTGCTCTCAAAAGGTGATTATGGAGTAGGCTCAGCACTCCCACTTGTTAGAAATGAAATTGATTGGACTTTATCCTAACCCTATTTAATCAGAAACTCTGGACTTGCAGTCCAGCAATGTGATTTAACAATCCTCTTAGGTTATCCTAATCCTGATGCTTGCAAATGACTAATCTGGGTCTTTGGTCAATTTTAGGTTTGATTTTTTGACAAGACTACTTCATAGTAATGGTGTATTCTTTAAAAGGCATATAGTATCTGATTATCTTTTATTTTATAACCAGTGATGCTCAGCACTTAGATCTGTGACAGTATAGTAGAAATTGCAAAATGGAGACAGCGTATTGTCCCTTCTTCACTTATTACCTGAAACACAGAGAGTTACAGTTCTTACAGAATTTGTCTAGCAGGTTTTCTGGTCTTCACAGGAACTTTCCCTCCCCGGCCCCACCAAAAAAAAAAAAAACAAGAGAAAAATAGTCCTCTTTTACTATTTAATAACCCAGTGTCCTTAAACAATCTCAAATCTACTCAGAAGTTGAAAGAATAGTACAATGAAAACTCATATACTAGAATTGTTTCGTGGTTCTGCAGGTTATATACAAAGCATAGTGTCAGCAACTGCTTCTGGTTAGAGACTCAGGAAGCTTACAATGCTGGCAGAAGGCAAAGAGAGAGCCAGCACATGAGAGAGAGAGAGAGAGGTGCAATATTCTTTTAAACAACCAGGTCTCACACTAATTCAGAGAACTCACGAGAATGGCACTAAGGCACTAATGAGGGATTCACCCCGTTATCCAGCACCTCCCATTAGGCCCCACCTCTAACTTGGGGGATTATAGTTCAGTATGAGATTTGGAGGGAACAAACATCCAATCCATATCACACTGCATGTGGCTGTCATTTCTCTTTAGTTTCTTTTAATCTAGAATAGTTCCCTCTCTTGTTTGTCTTTCATAGCATTAACATTTTTGAAGGGTTAGAGCAAACTGTTTTAGAGAATGTTCCACAACCTGGATTTGATTGTTTTCTTGTGCTAATATTTAGGTTAAACATTTCTGGGAGAATACGAAATAGATTATGTTATATACTTCCAATACCATCACATCAAGAGTCATATCATGACAATCTGTTCCGTTACTGGGGATTCTATATTTGATCACTTGGTTAAAGTGATAACTGCTAGATTCTTCTGTTGTGAAAGAAGAAAAGTTTATTTTATGAACCTGATTTTATGTAGCTTAATTAACACCATGTAAGGAAAAACTTGAAGTGACTTGTCACTATCATAAAATGGATTTAAAATCCAGTTATAACTTTCCAAACAGCATTAATCTACATAGAACATACCTTATTCTAGTTTTTCCAAGCCATCACAAAATTCACTCTGGAGCTCTTTTCTTGGCAAAAATGCCTCAGCTGAAATTTTTGTCCTTGTTCTTTTTTCTCCATTAAATACATGCTTAATAATGTGAACATTTACAGTCTCTTTTTAAAAAACTTTGCAAGAAGATTAAATTATTTCAGGCTCTTGAGATGAAAGAGATAAAAGGAATTTTACTTATATACTCACAGAATATATATATATATATATGTATAAGATCATATATATAAGATCATGTATATATATGATATATATCATATATATATATGTATGATATATATATGATATATATCATATATATATATGTATATATATATATGATATATATCATATATATATATATATGTATGATATATATATGATATATATCATATATATATATAAGATTTTCAGCCTTGGAGGAAATAAATTTACTCTCCGTGAATTCTCAGTATTCAAAACCAGAATTCTTTCCTTCATTCTGTATATGTTTCAAGTAATTTTTGTTATGACTAGAAAGGAGGACTAGTTGTGTGTATATTGTTGCAGTTGTACAGTGAAATGATTCCCTTATCCTACTTGGAGCTTCGGCAAATGTCTCTGTTCTTGTGTTACTTTGATATTTGAGTGCCCTACTTTGGCTACTTTATTAATCACATCATTTCAGATGTAATTTTGTTTGATTTTCAATTCTGCCTTACTTTTTCCTTAGTTGCTTTTCCTTACTCATCTTTCTCTTTTCAGTCCTTCTTTGGGTGCTATGTGTGCACATGCTAGAGAAGAGAATGACTGCTTCTTAATTGAATTACCAGCCAAGAATATTTAGAACTAATAATACATTCATATATGTAGCAACCTTAGTTTACAAATATTTCTGTTAATAATGAATATACTACAAGATATGAGACTGGTTTCTAACCATTCTTAATAAAAAAAATTAAATTATTTAGTTAATTAGTATAATTAATTTTATAGACAATTTAAACAGAGATTACATGTATCACTAACCTCACCTCAGTCTTTTGTGTCATAGACAGGCCTTGACTATAACTGAGTGCCTTCAAGAACACTTGAACCACATCTTCTAATTAGGAACTTTCTCTTCCCAGGTACTTCCAATTTCTCGTGTCACTGTTCTCTACTACACTGTAGTCTATATCACTCCATCCCGTGGTCTTTTGGGTTTTTTGCAAGTCTGCAGCCAAAGATTTGGTATTACAAGCACAGTTGTTTTTTATTGAAGGATACCAGATCATTCCTTTCAAATAGAGTGTGTTATTTGGCTCACAGTTCTATTTTTCATGCCCCATCACACTTTTCTACACGGCAATGGAGAAAGGAAATGTAGCAGGAAATGATTTGGGCCAAAACTACCGTGGGACAACCATGGGAGGGCTGAGAAGCAGTTCTCTGGGAGGTAGGGCCAAGTGTTGAGTGTCAGTGTCTTGGCTGTCTGACAGAGGCATGGCAGGGGATCCCGGGGTTAACATGACTGGGGGTGGGGGGTTGTGAGACCTTGCTGATCTGGGATCCTCAGCACCCTAGCAGGGATCTATGACCAGACTGAAGGTGGGTGTGCACAGTCAGGCTTATGTGGCCCCTGAGACCATCTAATTCTCAGAAGCCACTACCTCAGATCCCACAGAGTGGCTGGCCTACCCACGTCCAGCAACCCTTGTGGTGGTCTTGAACTGTATATAACCCCAGTATTTGCTCAGCTGCTGTGGGACTCCTTGCCCAAGAGATCTAGCCCTGTGAAAAACCTATGTGACAGTTTGAACCGATAAACCATCTTGGTTCCCCATGGCAGAAAACAAACTTGGGTTCTATAAATGTGAATAGCATACCTTTTATTTTCTAGGCTGGTAAATATGCTACTGTATAAACTGACTTTTCATTCCTCAAAGATGAATGCTGATCATCCTTCAAGTCAGATCTTTAAAAGAGTCATAGACCTTTAAAAGTATTTCATTCTTAGCAGCCTTCAAACTTTTTAGAAAACTGTCTTTCATAATGCACTATAAAAATAAAAAGTCACCACTGTCTCCTTGCTTATGCCAACCCATTGTTGTCTTTTTATGTTTTCTTTTTGGTCAAAGTCACTACTTAACAAAAAAAAAAAGAAAAGTTTTTTATTTTTGTTCAGAACAAAAATCCAGTGTCAACAAAAACAGAACACAAAAGAACACATTCCTTTGTATTTTGAAGTTTAGTCACTGCTGTAGAAAGAATAGCCTAATATTGGTGTATCAACACAATTGCAAATCAGATGTTGAAAAAGGTAGACCTTTACTATCAATCCTTGACTTCTGTCAATGGACAGAAGAATCATACATACAGTACAAGGAAATCTTCAGATTCATTTATTCCCTCAATAGAACCTTAAAAAATGAGAATTGTATTATATTTTATTAACAGTTCACCCACTACATATGATAGTATAAAAGTAGTCCCCATGCCATGATTTTTTTAAAAAGAGAGGCAAATTTATAGGGTGAAGAGGTAAGAGGATTTGTGGATCATATTTTAAACTACGAAGTGATAAAATTACCAGTTTGTGGTCTATTTTTAAGTTCATACATGGAATTTAGGTTGTTACTAGGGAGTAGATATTGAAGATAGGTGAGCCACCTTTACCTTGGGTTTCCAAATGGTCACCATGCAGCAGAGGTATCATCTGGCAACAGGTATCTCAGGCTGGGACATGATCAAGAAGTCAATTTATTTGTTTATTTAAGCCTGTAAGCTTTGATTGTGGAGATTCCTCTTTGATGCAGCAGTTTACTCCTGCCCTGATTAACGTATCTGTGTACAGATGCCTCTGCTGTGCAGGACACAAACTGATTGAATGATAGCATTACAATCTCATCTCGCAACAGGCATACTTTATGTCATTTAATAGGAAGTTTCATGGTATTTGTGCTTTTGTGTGCAGAAAGAATATCAACTAGGAAATAATCCCTCCACACACACACAAAATGGAAATTTAGATCTTTGTTTCTCACACTGAAGATGATCATCCTGATAAGGATGAAGACTCAGCTCAGGGTAGGTATACTGGGACCTACAACAGAAATGTGTTGTCACAAAGAATAAGTGGCTAGAAGAATCATTCTAGTTGCCACAAGATTCTGAAAGTGGAGGAAATAAAAATAGTAATGTGGAATATATACTTTATAGTTCAGCAAAATTTGTATTCTTTGGTTCTCTTTGGAGGATGAGTTTGGTCATTCTTTTTTTTTCTGTTTTGATACAGGATCTCACCCAGGCTGGAGTGCAGTGGTGTGATCTCAGCTCACTGGAGCCTCAACCTTCCATACTCAAGCAATCCTCTCACCTCAGTCTCCTGAGTATTTGGGGCCACAGGCATGTGACACTACACCCAGCTAATTTTTTGTAGAATTTTTTGTAGAGATGGGGTTTTGCCATGTTGCCCAGGCTGGTCTCAAACTGCTAGACTGAAGTGATCTGTCTGCTTCAGCCTCCCAAAGTGTTGGGATTACCTGCGTGAGCCACCACGCCTGACTGGTCATTTTTCAAAAATCACTTTGTTGCTTTCATAAAGCTTATATAATACAAAAAAATATATATTATGCCTTTTGGCTCTTACTCTATTATCATAAAGAGTCTGATGGTAAGTGTGAGAAAAACAGCAGCATCTCTTGAGGATTTCCCTTTTAACCTGGTTTATTTTATATGAAGCATATTCCAGTGAATACCAGAATCATTATTCTTTTAGGTGCAGAAAATATGAGAAAATCTGGGGCATTGCCTTCCCCACTTTTTCAATTTATAGTTGAAGAACCTAAGGCAGAGAGAGAGAGGGCAATTTGCCTGAGTCTCCTAGTTCACCATCTGAACCTAGTTTCGTATCCACTTTAGGAGCACAGATGAGAAACACCTCAGTGTGTGTTACCAGGAAAGGATTTATGAACAGATAAAATAGGCAGCTGCCAACGTGGTACCATATGAAGTGATCTTGGAAGAGCCAATATTCTCCTGCCATTTTGCCAGGAGGGCTGAAGTAGCTGCTCCTAATGAAAGACACACACCACTCAGGAAATAGCACGTTAAATAGTAACCTGCTGATACCATGATCACATACACAAAGTTTTCAGATTGGCTTTGTAATGCTGAGGAAGAATATAAGATAGGAAAAATAAGTTGTGATGATGATGAAGAGGCAATAGTGGCAAATGCTTGGAGTCTGCAGTAAGGATGAGAGAATCTTCAAAACTAATTATGTAAAATGCACAAGATTCTGTGAGGGCTCTGGGCTCCTGAAGTTGAGACTCCCTCAAAATAGAGTAGCACTGATAAAAGGAGGTTTGAATGGCAGCAAGTAGGAAACGTGTCACTTGTACGATTTTGCTTAGAAACGGGTTTTTGTATAAATAAAAGACTATTAGAGTTTGTATAAATGTGCTTTCTGCACTTCTCATTGGACACAACATAAAGAGAAGGTGTGCGATTAACCATGGTTTAATGGCACTAGTGAATCCAATTTATTCACTTTCATAGGACTTACAAATTAATGAATGTTTTCAAATAATTCTTTCAATAATCTTTGAGGAAAGCATTGAAATCATAATTATTCATATTGCATATATTCATTTATTTGTTAAAGCAACTAATATGTTTTGAACACCTCTCATGTGCCAGGCTAGAGATACCTGATGAACAAAAGAAACAATAATCTCTGTCCTTGAAGACCATAGAGAGGTATGGGGACCTTCTTGTATATAACTTTGGAGAATATTCAGCTACCTAGAACTCAAAAAATACCAGGGAATTTCAAAAAAGAGGTTGAGAGGAGACTTTCTTTTAGAAGACCACATGAAATCTAGTTGGGAACATATATCACTCAAGTACATATCTGGAAAGTTTCACGTTAGAGGAAGTGGGTGTGGGAAATGCCAGCGAGGCTGAGGTCTTGAATTCAATTCTGTCCAAACTAAGATTATTACCCTTGAAACAGATTTGTTGCAATATGGCTTAACTCATATGCCCATGCTAATAATCTCTGATAGCTCCCTATTTCTCTTTTATTATTATTACCAAACTTATGTTACCATTCAGGAGCTAGTGTTACATTATAGGATCGTTTGTAAAGCCAAGCTGAAGGTTTTCAGACACACGAGACCTAGGAATGTGAAAAGCCAACCCAAGTCTCCTGGAAGCAAAAAAACCCCACAACTGAGCTAAACTTTGCAAAACCCAGCAAGCTGAGCAGGCATCCCATATCGAGGAGCAAGCCAAGCACATTTCCCAGACCTGCAAAGAAACCAGTGATCATCTACCAGCAGAGAGGGAGTCTGGTTAAAAGGGATGGCGAGCAAGCCATCAGAAGCTCCTTAGAACAGCAAGATCTCAAATAAAAGAACAGCATCTCTAACTATACAGCCTAAGTTCCTGTGTGACTGATTTACTGAATAAAATGCATTTCCTAGGGTAGCCCACTTTAATAATATAGTTTAACAACAGCAGGCTTCTGTTTTTTTTTTTTTTTTTTAACCGAGTCTCGGTCATTCCTAGTCACTGAAATGAGATTTAACTGCAGCACCTGAGAGGCTGAAAGAATTAATAAGAGTGCCTCAGTGACAGTTACAGACTGACAAGTGCCAGGTGGCCACAAATAAACATTTAATCAAAAATTTTTGAGGAGTCATTTGTCTTGCCTTCTCCTTCATTCCCCACATTTGGTTCAAAAGTTGGTGCATGTATGTGTGTGTCTGTGTGCTTCTATATGTGTACGTGTGTGTGTCTGTATGTCTGGGTGTATATGCGTGTGTGAGAGAGACAGAGAGAGAGACAGAGACACGTGTGCTATGAATCCCTTTGTAGTCTTATGACGTCTGGAAATCTCAGAATAATCTTTCTAAGTTTGTTAAATAAAATAACATTACAAAGGAAACAAAATGTGATTAAATATAGTTATTGAAATATTAAAGTAAAAGCAAATCCATGACAATAGTGTTGTATGTGCTTCTTCATTAGTGTATTACACAACGAGATCTAGGGTGGATGCACAAATGGCCCATTTCAAAGGGAAGATGAGCATAGAAGATATTTTGAGACACTGCAACACTGTAGTATAATATTAAAATATTTGTGATTTCTATGGGTGATATTTCCAGGTATTCCCAATAGTACTGTGGTCTGTGACTGATGTTCATAAATAAGGAGATAGTAAATTTCTGTTAGAGGTTAGTAAAATAAAGATAGTATTTATTTTCTATGTTTAAATATAGAGATATATAAATAGATACATAAATTATGTTACATAAATAAAAATAAGATACTTTTTTTCCCCCCATTCAGACTCATAGACTCCTGAATTCTATTCCAGACTCCAGGTTAAGAACCACTGATTAATTAGCCAAGTCTTTTCTTTGTCTTAAACTAGAGTTTGCAAACTAGGAGAATGTGGGCCAAATTGGTCCACAGAAGTGTTTGATAGGAGTTCCAAGTGTGAAAGTTTTTGATTATTTATATATAAATACCCAGATTTGTGGCTCCTCTGAAATATCTAACAACTCTGAGCTAAATATTACATGGCAAAAACTGGCTGGAGCTCCGTTGCAGCTTCCCCATGTACACAGGGCATGGGCCCTCCTCCTGCCCTATGTCCCAGCTGGCTCACTTCACTCACAGGACCATCTCTGTGGCCATTTCGGATTTCTGACCTCCAAAATCGGGAGATAATAAATTTGTGTTGTTGGTTGGGCATGGTGGCTCCTGCCTGTAATCCCAGCACTTTGTGAGGATTGTGTGAGCCCAGGAGTTCAAGACCAGCCCAGGCAACATGGTGAAATCCCACCTTTACAAAAAAATACAAAAATTAGCTGGGCATAGTAGCAAATATGTACAGTTCCAGCTACTTAAAAGGCTGAGGTGGGAGCTTTTCTTGAGCCCTAGAGGTTGAGGCTGCAGTGAGCCATGATCATGCTGCCACACTCAAGCCTGGGTGACAGAGCAAGATAAAAAAAAAAAATTCTGCTGTTTTAATGTGCTAAATTTCAGTAATTTGTTGCAGCAACAATTAGAGACTAATACAAGTGCTGACTGCAGCAGGCACTGTTATAGGAAGCATCTTGAATTTATCTATTCAGGACATTTTTCAACATAAGACTATAAATTTCCTGTGGCCAAGTACTAAATCTTATTCAATTATAAATTCTGCACCTACAAGTGCCTAGTCCAAAAGAAGAAATCCAAAAACACTTGTGGAATTCAACTGAATTCATATTTATTTATTTTATGTTATTTTATTTTTTGAGATGGAATCTTGCTCTGTTGCCCAGGCTGGAGTGTGCGGTGGTGCAATCTCAGCTCACTTCAGCCTCTGCTTCCTGGGTTTAAGTGACTCTCCTGCCTCAGCCTCCCAAGTAGCTGGGATTACAGGCATGCACCACAACGCCCGGCTAATTTTCGTATTTTTAGTAAAAACGGGTTTTGCTATGTTACCAGGCTGGTCTCACACTCCTGATCTCAAGTGATCTGCCCGCCTCAGCCTCCCAAAGTGCAGGGATTACAGGCGTGAGACACAGTGCCTGGCCTTGAATTAATATTTCTTAAACCCTATGTGTCACAGTATGCATGATGACTGGTGAGCAGTGGTTCAACTCTCTGTTTTGTTCTTGGCTTTCTGACAACACAACTGTGGTCATAATCAGACAGTCTTAGAGATGGATGGAAACTCAAACTATGGAGTACTTGGCGGGGGCTGCTCAATAAATTTACAAACATTAAAAAACCTATGAAACTATTTTATGCAATAATCTGCTTTAAAGGTTACCTGCATTTTACTATTACTTTGGGGACATCACTGTTTCATTTGTCAATCATTTTATTTGGTAAATAAATATTTCTTATCTAGAGCCAAAAATTTGCTTGTAATTTTTTTTTCAAGCTCCTAGTTAAGCTATTTTAAATTTAGCTCAGTTGAGCTAAGCTAGAGCTACTAAGAAAAATTTGAATCTTGGAAAATTGCAGACAATAGCTTTCGAATATATGCAGAGGGAGCTATCATGAATAATCCCATTATCACCCCTACTCCTGCTCAAGTTTCTAAAAAACAGGCCAGGTGTGGTGGCTCACACTTGTAATCCCAGAACTTTGGAAGGCTGAGGGAGGCAGATCAACTGAGGCCAGGAGTTCAAGACCAGCCTGGCCAACACGGTGAAATCCCGTCTCTACTAAAAACACAAACATTTTCTGTGCATGGTGGTGCACCTCTGTAGTCCCACCTACTTGGGAGGCTGAGGCAGGAGAATCACTTGAATCTGGGAGGCAGAGGTTGCAGCGAGCCGAGATCATGCCACTGCACTCCAGCCTGGGTGACAGACTGAGACGTCTGTCTCAAAAAAAAAAGTTTCTAAAAAATAATCTGAGCATATAATCCAAATATCTCTACCTATTTCTTATAGGAGTCCCTTGGCATTATGGTCTCTTAAATAATCCTCTTAAATGCAGTGCCTAGCATGAAATACAGTTTCCAGATGTTATCTAAACAGTACAGAAGCCAACAAGCTATGATTGCCCTTGATCAGCACATGACATTCTGTAACCTAGATTAATTTTGTAGGAGAAGGAAACAGCCTATTAATTCACATTTAGCCTGTAGTGCTAACTTTTTAACGACATGTTTTAGTTTATACGTTAATTTGGGCTTTCCAAGTGCTATAGTTGTACCATTGATTATTTGACTCCAAAAGCACAAAATTCATTTATCACTTTTCAGTATCATCATATTTGTATTTTGACTTTCAGCCTAATGAACTAATTTACAGTTGTGATTCAGTCACATAAAGTATCAACAGTTTCCTCTCCATTAAACTCAACAAGCATTTATTGAACAATTACTAAATGCCTAGTGTTGCACTAAATGAAGTGGTTCATTTGCACAATTAACAGCATATGTTGCTATCTAAGTGGTTATACATTTGAGGAACAGGAAAGGGTTAAAATTAGAGCCCTTCCCACAATATGACAGCAATTCATTAATCAACACCCTGTGGATACTGTCAGATTTGAATCATGCTAGCCATACAACCTTATCCAGTCCTCATTTCCTCACCTTATTCCTTATCCTGAAACTTTGCCAAATACTTTGTTGAAATCCAGATGCTAATATATAATATTGCTATTACTCAATATATGGTGTCATATGTTTTAACAAGGAAATGAATGTAGATTTGGTACTTGTAAGCTTCATAGCACCTAGACCTGAGCAATGTATTAGATCAGACGCATCCTTTCTTTTTCCCTCTCTACTTCTTAGAATGCTTTTCAAACAAATAGAATAATCGCAAATGTAGTCTGAAAGTATCAGAAAATAAAATCCAGTTGGACTGGAAAGTCCAAGTTTCCTTTAGAAAAGAGAGAGTTTGGGGTGGCGAAACTGGTAACAAATAAAAAGGTTGCTAGAAAGGGAGATCTCAGTGGAGTTTCTGGAAAAGATAAGTGAAGTGGCATTTATAGTTTAGGTTTGTAATTTTCCAAGCAATTCCCGCGGGTTTAAGCAGAGGGCAGGCGATGTGGAGGGCCTTGGATGGAGTTGTCTTAGCAACGAAGCCCTTTTCCTTCCTGACTCAGCCAGGCAGGGAAGTGAGAGCAGCTTTGAGGAATGTGCTGACCTTTGCAAGAAGTTAGTTTCCAGCTCTTAGGAAAGTTAAATTAAAATTTCCTCAATCTATGTGATATTCTTGTTCCTCAGGTTTATGGTTTAAAAAATTGGCTCAAGTAGTGTTCTGACAAACAAGGGGTGGTGAGAGACTTTAACGATATAACCAGGCAGTTTGAATGTGGGTTCTTTCTCCAGCTCTTCGGAAAAAGCTTTAGTTACACACTCGGCTAGGGGCCCCCACCATGCTTTGGCTGCTGACTGGTCTCTTGGAATGTTGACTGGTCTTTCTGCCTTCAATATGCCTACCTATTACTCGTCTCTTTTTCTTCCATCTGCCAGAGGGATTTTTCTAAAGTGAAAGGCTGCTCCTTGAATAAAATGCTTTTATAACTTCCATTGTCTTTAGGATAAGAGCTAAACTTCATGTGGTATATGAAGGCTTAGAAGTTGTGGCTCATACATTATTATAGTCACTCCTCTCTGTCCACCCTCCTGTACTGCAGCCCTTCACAACTACTGGCATTTCTTGATTCCATTAAATTCCCTGTTGCCCCCTTCACTTGCTGCTCTCTCTGCTTGGGATAGCCTCCCTATACCTCTCTCTCTACATACCCTCCCTATATCTTATTTTTTAGATCTCAAAGTCATTATCTGCTTCTCCAAAACTCTTCCACAACCCCTCTCTTTCTTCCCCCACATTGAGGGAATAGTAGCCACATATAATGCTATGTTTGTAATAATGATGCTTTTAAAAGACAAAGCCTTTATTTGAATGCATGGAATATTTCTCAGAATTCATAAATTTTCTATCCATCATAACAATTAAATGAAAGCTAATTGAACAACCACAGTTAATCGACTAGGTCAGATTGCTTCTGTGATCAGATTGCAAGTTAATCCAGAAGCACCCACATCTCCAGGAGTTCTGTGCTGATCCTTCACCAGCATTAAAAATAGAGCTAGACCTTGATCTTCCCACTGCCATCTTCTTCAGTCCCCGTCCCCCATTAAAATCCACTTAAATGGGTGTTTTTCACAAAGTTTTCCATGTTCCTTTCAGTCAGAACTAACTCTAATAATCAATGTTTACCTTAGCTTATCCATATTTTTATTTAAGGAAACTCAGTATGTGTTTTTTCCTCGAATCTATTAAAAAGAAGACCCCTTAAGGAAAGGGCTCAGCTTAGCATTTTGCACTGGCTTAAAGCATTTAACCTAGGTTAAACTGGATGAACAAAAATATCATTTATATTTATTCAGGAACCTTACATAAGTCTACAAAATAGCTTGTTTTGGATATTACAGCTTCCACTAGCTATTGGCTAGAGTTGTCATCTGTAAGCGTGGTGCACATAGACCAATTTCTTTTTTTTCTTAAATAATCATGCTTTTCTTATTTGTCTCTATTCTCATTTCTGCCACACCCAACTACTTTATGTACCTTAGTTCTACTCTGTTCTTTTTTTTGAGACAGTCTCACTCTGTCACCCAGACTGGAATGCAGTGGCATGATCTTGGCTCACTGCAACCTCCGCCTCCCAGGTTCAACAGATTCTATCACCTCAGCCTCCTGAACAGCTGGGACGACAGGCGTGTGTCACCAAGACTCGTTAATTTTTGTATTTTTGGTAGAGAAGGGGTTTCACCATGTTGGCCAGGCTTGTCTCGAGTTTCTGACCTCAAGTGATCCGCCTTCCTCGGCCTCCTAAAGTGCTGAGATTACAGGTATGAACCACCATGCTTGGCCTACCCTGTTCCTTATGTAGTTTTCTCTTTTGGAATGCTCTTTCTTATCACATCTTTGCCAAAATTTCTGTGTAGTTTCAAGGGTCATCTTAAATGCCATCTTCCATGAAGACATCCCAGTTTGCTGATCTGAGTAGAATCTCTCTGTTTTCACCCCTCCCTCACAATGTCATTTGTTTGTACTGCTCTAGGGCACATGCCTTTTACTGTTATTTGCTTTTATTATTTCTGTATGCCTTTCCCTTCCAATTAAATGGAAATTGCCTTCAAAGCAGGATCTTATCTTACTTATTATTAGCATTATTATTTATTATACTTTAAGTTTTGGGGTACATGTACAGATCGTGAAGGTTTGTTATGTAGGTATACATGTGCCATGGTGGTTTGCTGCATCCATCCCCCTGTCATCTACATTAGGTATTTCTCCTAATGCTATCCTCCCCAGCCCCCCATGCAACTGACAGGCCCTGGTGTGTGCTGTTCCCCTCCCTGTGTCTATGTGTTCTCATTGTTCAACTCCCACTTATGAGTGAGAACATGCAGTGTTTGGTTTTCTGTTCTTGTGTCAGTTTGCTGAGAATGATAGTTTCCAGATTCATCCATGTCCTTGCAAAGGACATGAACTCACCCTTTTTTATGGCTGCATAGTATTCCATGGTGTATATGTGCCACATCTTCTTTATCCAGTCTATCACTGATGGACATTTGGGTTGGTTCCAAGTCTCTGCTATTGTAAACAGTGCCTCAATAAACATACATATGCATGTGTCTTTATAATTGAATATTTTATAATCCTTTGGGTATATGCCCAGTAATGGGATTGCTGGGTCAAATGGTATTTCTAGTTCTAGATCCTTGAGGAATCACCACACTGTCTTCCACAATGGTTGAACTAATTTACACTCCCAACAACAGTGTAAAAGTGTTCCTATTTCTCCACATCCTCTCCAGCATCTGTTGTCTCTTGATTTTTTAATGATCGCTATTCTAACTGGTGTGAGATGGTATCTCATTGTGGTTTTGATTTGTATTTCTCTAATGACCAGTGATGATGAGCTTTTTTTCATATGTTTGTTGGCTGCATAAATGTCTTCTTTTGATAAGTGTCTGTTCATATCCTTTGCCCACTTTTGATGGGGTTGTTTTTTTCTTGTAAATTTGTTTAAGTTCTTTGTAGATTCTGGATATTAGCCTTTTGTCAGATGGGTAGATTGCAAAAAATTTTTCCCATTCTGTTGGTTGCTGGTTCACTCTAATGGTAGTTTCTTTTGCTGTGCAGAACTTCAAAAGTTTAATTAGATTCCATTTGTCTATTTTGGCTTTTGTTGCCATTGCTTTTGGTGTTTTAGTCATGAAGTCCTTGACTATGCTTATGTCCTGAATGGTATTGCCTAGGTTTTCTTCTAGGGTTTTTATGGTGTTAGGTCATATGTTTAAATCTTTAATCCATTTGGAGTTAATTTTTGTATAAGATGTAAGGAGGGGATCCATTTTCAGCTTTCTGCATCTGGCTAGCCAGTTTTCCCAACACCATTTATTAAATAGGGAATCATTTCTTCATTGCTTGTTTTTGTCAGGTTTGTCAAAGATTAAATGGTTGTAGACGTGTGGTGTTACTTCTGAGTCCTCTGTTTTGTTCCATTGGTCTATATCTCTGTTTTGGTACCAGCACCATGCTGCTTTAATTACTGTAGACTTGTAGTATATTTTGAAGTCAGGTAGCATTATGCCTCCAGCTTTTTTTTTTTTTTTTTTTTTTTTTTTTTTTTTTTTTTTTTTTTTTTTTTTGCTTAGGATTGTCTTAGCTATGCTGGCTCTCTTTTGGTTCCATATGAAGTTTAAGGTGGTTTTTTCCAATTCTGTGAAGAAAGTCAATGGTAGCTTGATGGAGATAGCATTGAATCTATAAATTACTTTGGGCAGTGTGGCCATTTTCACAATATTGATTCTTCCTAACCACAAGCATGGAATGTTTCTCCATTTGTTTGTGTTCTCTCTTATTTCCTTGAGCAGTGGTTTGTAGTTCTCCTTGAAGAGGTCCTTCACATCCCTTGTAACTTGTATTCCTAGGTATTTTATTCTCCTTGTCACAATTGTGAATGGGAGTTTGCTCATGATTTGGCTCTCTGTCTGTTATTGGTGTATAGGAATGCTTGTGATTTTTTCACATTGATTTTATATCCTGAGACTTTGCTGAAGTTGCATATCAGCTTAAGGAGATTTTGTGCTGAGACAAATATACAATCATGTTGTCTGCAAATAGACAATTTGACTTCCTCTTTTCCTAACTGAATACCCTTTATTTCTTCTTCTTGTCTGATTGCCCTGGCCAGAACTTCCAATACTATGCTGAATAGGTGTGGTGAGAGGGGGTATCCTTATCTTGTGCCAGTTTTCAAAGGGAATGCTTCCAGCTTTTGCCCATTCACTATGATATTGGCTGTGGGTTTGTTGTAAATAGCTTTTATTATTTTGAGATATGTTCCATCTATACCTAGGTTATTGAGAGTTTTTACCATAAATGTCTATTAAATTTGTGGAAGGCCTTCTCTGCATCTATTGAGATAATCATGTGGTTTTTGTCTTTGGTTCTGTTTATGTGATGGAATACATTTATAGATTTGCTGAACCAGCCTTGTATCCCAGGGATGAAGCCAACTTGATTGTGATGGATAAGCTTTTTGATGTACTGTTGGATTCGGTTTGCCAGTATTTTATTGAGGGTTTTCCCATCAATGTTCATCATGGATATTGGCCTGAAATTTTAATTTTCAGTTGTGTCTCTGCCAGATTTTGGTATCAGGATGATGTTGGTCTCATAAAATGAGTTAGGGAGGATTTCCTCTTTTTGTATTGTTTGTAATAGTTTCAGAAGGAATGGGTACCAGCTCCTCTTTGTATGTCTGGTAGAATTGGGCTGTGAACTCATTTGGTCCTGGGCTTTTTTTTTGTTGGTAGGCTATTAATTGCTGCCTCAACTTCAGACCTTGTTATTGGTCTGTTCAGGGATTCAGCTTCTTCCTGGTTTCACCTTGGGAGGGTGAAAGTGTCCAGGAATTTATCCATTTCTTCTAGATTTACTGGTTTATGTGCATAGAAGTGTTTGTGGTAATCTCTGATGGTAGTTTGTATTTCTGTGGAGTCAGTGGTGATATCCCCTTTATCATTTTTTATTGCATCTATTAAACTCTTCTCTCTCTTCTTTTTTATTTGTCTGGCTAGCGGTCTATCTATTTTGTTGATTTTTTCAAAAAACCACCTCCTAGATTTGTTGATTTTTTGAAGGTTATTTTTGTGTCTCGATCTCCTTCAGTTCTGCTCTGATTTTAGTTATTTTTTGTCTTCCGCTAGGTTTTGAGTTTGTTTGATCTTTCTCTTCTAGTTTATTTTACTTATTGTATCTGCCATGTCTCCTAAAACAGAGCCTGCTACAGAGTGGTTGGTCAATAAATACTTGTTGATTGAAAGAAAATAAATCAGAGGTACTCAATAAGCATCTGTTTAGAGTGAACTAATCACAAAATTTTCCAGTCATTGAAGAACTTAGTTTTTGAGACTTCATAGGAGCCACATGAGTGCTGCAAATTTTGATCAACTTCTTGAGATCTTTTTCCTCTTGGAAGTCTCTGCTGAGGCAGTCAGTCCCCAGTAAGAAGAATGAATGACAGACACTGACTGAGAGCAGCAGGCAGAGCATCAGACTGGGGAACAGTACATGTCTCTACCATCCTCTCTCAGATTACGACTGAAGGAACAGGCAGGCTAGCTGAATTTACCTGATGGTTCAGGGAGAGATGCCATTTCCATATCTCTCTCACTGAGTGGGACTATTTGTTTCCTTTTAGCCTTCCCAAGCCCTCTGTTCATGGTGGATCTTAAGTCAAGAAAGAGCCCTTGGATTTCTAGGAGTGTGGTTCTGAAAAGGAAAAAAACCTTTTTATGTGAAGAATGTGAGCCCCTTAAATTATGAGAAGGCATTTAAAATGGAACAGCAGTTACATTTGATTCTCCTTTGAGCCAAATAATTATCTTTTGAAGACACTTATGCAGGCTCTAGACTGACGCCAAACAACTATAACGTCATATACCTTACAGTGTAAGAATATATATCCAATCACGAAGCAATGTTGTTTCTGTTAACCAGTGAGAATTCCTGATAACGTTTCTAATCATGCTTTTTCTTTAAAAATTTGAGCCTCTATTTTGTTCTCGGGAGTACCCTCCAAGGCAACTTGGAGGCAACTTGGGAGGCAGTCCTCAGCCATGGCCCAAACTCTCTATATTAATTTTGCCTCAGCTTATTCCTTTTAGGTCAACATTTCTGGTGCTGTTAGCAAGATTCATGACAATCCATCCCAATCTCTAAGTAATTTTTTCCAATTCGAATCCTGGCCAGCCTGAACACTTTATGTTCTTCCTATTCTGAGAGAAATTATTAGCTGTAAAATGGTGGATACTACTAAAATTCCAGACCTAGTCCTTCCAGTCTTTGATTAAAGGTCTAGACTTTATTTGGGCTGTTCTTTCAAACTCTATCTTTCTAGAACAGAGGTTTTGGTATTTATCATGTTAGTAAGATATTTGGGTTGTGGGGAAAAAACTGCTTTTTTCTTGCCTCTGCTTCAGGACCAGAGGTTCAGGTTAAGGATTTTCCATCTCTGTGTCACAGCATAATGTTAAAGTCAAAGGACTTGCAGTTTGGCACCTGTGGTCTTATTTTACATAGCATTCTTTAAAAAATTGCTACTATAAGGACACATGCACACGAATGTTCACTGCAGCACAGTTTACAATAGCAAAGACCTGGAACCAACCCAAATGCCCATCGATGATAGACTGGACAGCGAAAATGTGGCACATATACACCATGGAATATTATGCAGCCATCAAAAACGATGAGTTTGCATCCTTTGTAGGGACATGGATGAACCTGGAAGCCATC
>PVKV010024569.1:6438-31246 GCA_004027835.1 Alouatta palliata
TCTACAAAGAACTAAAACATTTACAAAAAAAAAAAAAAAACCCTATTCAAAAGTGGGTGAAGGATATGAACAGACACTTTTCAAAAGAAGACATTGATGAGGCCAACAAACATGAAAAAATGCTCATCATCACTGGTCATCAGAGAAATGCAAATCAAAACCACATTGAGATACCATCTCACACCAGTTAGAATGGTAATCATTAAAAGATCTGAAGACAACAGATGCTGGCGAGGATGTGGAGAAATAGGAACAGTCTTACACAGTTGGTGGGAGTGCAACCATTGTGGAAGACAGTGTGGCGATTTCTCAAGGATCTAGAAATAGAAATTCCATTTTACCCAGCAATCCCATTACTGGGTATATACCCAAAGAACTGTATATCATTCTACTATAAAGACACATGCAAACGTATTTTCATTGCAGCTCTGTTTACAATAGCAAAGATCTGGAACCAACCCAAATGACCATCAGTGATAGACTGGACAAAGAAAATGTGGCACATATACACCATGGAATTCTACACAGCCATAAAAAACGAGTTTGTGTCCTTTGTAGGGACTTGGATGAATCTCAGCAAATCTCAGTAAACCATCATTCTCAGCAAACTGACACAAGAACAGAAAACCAAACACTGCATGTTCTCACTCATAGGAGAGTGTTGAACAATGAGAACATGTGGACTCAGGAGAGGAGCATCACACACTGGGGACAGTTTTGGGGTCTAGGGAAGGGGCAGCAGGGGTGGGAAGGGTGAGGAGGGATAACATGGGGAGAAATACCAGATATGGTTTGCATCTATGCAACAACCCTGCATGACCTACACATGTACCCCAGAGCCTAAAGTAAAATAAAAAATAATAATATTAAAAGAAGGCATTTATTAATATTGCATCTGTTTTATTACCATCAGAAATTTGTCAACTCCTTCCAGTATAGCTGTTTGAAATTTTCAGTATTCTTCAAAAACCTTCTCTGGCAAAGATAGGTAACAGTATGTTAGGAACTAAATATATATAAAAAATAAGTAACTAATTCTTGTCTTGATTAATGATTTGTGTGTTGCAAATACAATTAGCATCTTTTATCTTATTAATTTCTACTTTTAAAACAAAAAACATTAATGCAACTTATTAGAACAATAAAGAAAAATAAGGATATATAAAAGAAAATATAATAATCTCTAAATAGTTAATTTTAATTATTTAGTATAGATTCTTCCATACATTTTTCTATACTCACATTATGCAAGATGAAACATAAAGTTGATGATACTCTATTTTTCACCTACAAAACAACAATATCAAATGGTCCAACATAATACATATGCATATGTATAAAGATTTTTCTTTATTTTAAATAGTTTTGAGGAATGTCCCCATAATAGTTTAATATATAAATGTTTTAATAAACAAATGTCATATGTGTTCACCTTCTTTGAGGAAATATAATTAAAATCAGAATCTCTTGCCAACCTTTTTGACAATCTTCTCTGTGGAGAAAACCTCTCCACAAAGATAGAAGTGAGAGAAAAACAGCTTTGTAATTGAAAAATATTTGGAAGCATTCAGCCAGAATCTGGTGAGCATGAAAGAAAAATCACTAAGTGACTGCAAAGACAGAAAGAATCTCACTTTTTCATATAACCAGGTATATACAACGCATTGCATACAGGTTCTCAAAATAACTATCAAATAAGAAGACTTATTACCACTATGGCTTTTGCATAGTTTGTCTTAAATTCATCTAGCTACTGGAGTAACCTTCTGTGTTAGTTAATTTTCTTTGTCAAAAAATAAATAAACTCATATTTATGGCAGGAGATGGTTTTGCAATTAGGTCAAGGTTCACAGAAACTAAGAAGTTAGGGCACTATCTTTCTTGGTGATTACATTTCAAACACATAATTTCCATGTCCTTGATAAAGCCATTCCTGCATTGTAAAACTGGGAAGGGGCTTATTTAGCCTTTAAAAATTTGTCATATATTTCAAAGAAACAATAAGCTGTGTATTAAAGGAAGATATCTCAAAATAATAAGAGCCATCTATGACAAACTCACAGCCAACATCATACTGAATGGGGAAAAGCTAGAAGCATTCCTCTTGAAAACCAGCACAACACAAGGATGCTTTCTCTTGCCACTTTGATTTAACTTAGTATTGGAATTTCTGGCCAGAACAGTCAGGAAAGGGAAATAAATAAAGGGTATTCAAATAGCTTTCTATTACTAAGGAAGTCGAAGTATCCCTATTTGCAGATGACATGATTCTATATTTACAGAACCCCTTTGTTTCAGTCCAAAAGCTCAAATTGATAAAGAACTTAATAAAAAAATCAATGTAAAAAATCACTAGCATCTCTAACACCAATAATGGCCAAGCCAAGAGCCCAGTCGGGAACAAACTTCAATTCACAAAAGCCACAAAAAGAATAAACTGCCTAGGAATACAGCTAACCAGTGAACCGAAAGATCTACCATGAGAATTTTTAAAATTCTGCTCGAGGAAATCAGAGATAACACAAACAAAGGGAAAAACATTTTATGCTAATGTGTAGGAAGAGTCAGTATCATTAAAATGGCCCTACTGCTTAAGGCAATTTATAGATTTGATGCTACTTTTTTTTCTCTTTTTTTAAATTGCATTTTAGGTTTTGGGGTACATGTGAAGAATGTGTAAGATTGTTGCATAGGTACACACATGGCAGTGTGATTTGCTGCCTTCCTCCCCATCACCTATATCTGGCATTTCTCCCCATGCTGTCTCTCCCCAACTCCCCAACCCCGCTGTCCCTCCCCTTTCCCCCCCGACAGACCCCAGTGTGTGATGCTCCCCTCCCTGTGTCCATGTGTTCTTATTGTTCAACACCCACCTGTGAGTGAGAACATGAGGTGTTTGATTTCCTGTTTTTGTGTCAGTTTGCTGAGAATGATGGTTTCCAGGTTCATCCATGTCCCTACAAAGGACACGAACTCATCATTTTGATAGCTGCATTATATTCTATGGTATATATGTGCCACATTTTCTTTGTCCAGTCTATCATTGATGGCCATTTGGGTTGGTTCCAGGTGTTTTCTATTGTAAACTGTGCTGCAATGAACATTCGTGTGCATGTGTCCTTATAGTAGAACGATTTATAATCCTTTGGATATATACCCAGTAATGGGATTGCTGGGTCAAATGGAATTTCTATTTCTAGGTCCTTGCTATTTTTATTACTCTCCCAGTGACATTCTTTACAGAACTAGAAAAAACTATTTTAAAATTCATATGAAACCAGAAAAGAGCCTGCATAGCCAAGGCAATCTTAAGCAAAAATAGCAAAGCTGGAAGCATCATGTTGCCTGACATCAAACTATACTACAGTGCTACAGCAACCAAAATAGCATGGTACTGCTACAAAAACAGACAAACCAATAGAAGAGAATGGAGAACACTATCTGATCTTTCACAAAGCATAAAACAAGCAATAGGGAAAGGACTCCCTGTTCAATATATGGTGCTAGGATAACTGGCTATCCAAATGCAGAAGATTGAGACTTGGTCCCTTTCATACACCAGACAAAAAATCAACTCAAAATGGATTAAAGATTTAAATGTAAAACTCCAAACTGTAAAAACCCTGGAAGATAATACCCTTCTGAATATAGGCACTGGAAAAGATTTAATGATGAAGACACTAAAAGCAATCACAACAAAAGCAAAATTTAACAAATAGGATCTAATTAAACTGAATAATTTCCGCACAACAAAAGAAACTATCATTAGAGTAAATAGACAACATACGGAATGGGAGAAAATATTTGCACACTATGCATCTGACAAAGGTCTAATATCCACTATCCACAAGAAACTTAAACAAATATATAATAAAAACCAAACAACCCCATTAAAAAGTAGGCAAAGCTAAGCTATGAAGATGCAAAGGCAAAAGAATGATACAATGGGCCTTGAAGACTTGGGGGGAAAGGATGGGAGGGATTTAGGGAATAAAAGACTACAAATTGAGTTCAGTGTATACAGCTTATGTGACAGGTACACCAAAATCTCATAAATCACCACTAAAGAACTTACTCATGTGCTGAATATCACCTGTTCCTTAAAAACCTATGGAAATAATAATTGAAAAGAGTTACTACCACTCCAATTGCAGCAGAAACAACACACAAAAAATACAGCAATAATTAGCAACACACAGACACAAAAAACGTAGACAAAAGTCATGAAAAGACACTTTTTGAAAGAAGACATACATGCAGCCAACAAACATGAAGAAAAGCTCAGTTATATATCATTAAATATATAATAAATCAATAGATAGATGCAAATCAAAACCAAAATGAGATGCCATCTCACATCAGTCAGAATGACTTTTACTAAAAAGTAAAAAAAATAACAGATGCTGGTGAGATTTTGAAGAAAGGAGACACTTATCATTCTTGATGAAAGTGTAAATTAGTACAACTATTGTGGAAAGCATTGTGGCAATTTCTCAAAGAGCTAAAAACAGACAACCATTTGACTCAGCAATCCCATTTCTGGGTATATACCCAAAGAATATTAATAATTCTACCATAAATGCATATGCATATGAATGTTTGTTGCAGCATTACTCACAATAGCAAAGACATGGAATAAATCTAAGTGCCCATCAATGACAGATTGGATAAAGATTTGGGAGGCTGGGGCACAAGAATTGTGTAAACTCTGGAGGTGGAGTTTGCAGTGAGCTGAGACTGTGCCACTGCACTCCAGCCTGGGCAACAGAGTGAGACTCTGTCTCAAAAAAAAATGTTTAAGAAAGAAAATCTGGTACATATATGAAATGGAATACTATGCATCCATAAAAGAGAATGAGATCATGTATTTTGCAGGGACATAAATGGAGGTGGAGGTCATTATCTTTGCCAAACTAACACAGGAACAAAAAAAGCAAATACTGCATGTTTTCACTTATAAGTGTGAGCTAAATAATCAGAACTCACGGACATAAGAGAAAAACAACAGACACTGGGACCTACTTGATGGTGTAGGGTGGGAGGAGGAAGAGGATCAGAAAAAATAAATAATGGGTATTAGACTTAGTACCTGGGCCATGAAATAATCTTTACAACAAACCCCCATGACATGAGTTTATACAACAAGCCCTCGTGTACCCCTGAACCTAAAATAAAAGATTTTTTAAAAAATAAAACATTAGAAAAAAAATTAATTATTTTCCTATATAATCAAATTTAATCTCTTAAACTTAGAATAATTGGGCTTTCCAAAGAAGTAAAGGTGTAGACAGCTGAAAAAAAGAAGTAAAGGTGTAGACAGCTGAAAAGAGACTATTGATAGGTTGGAGAAATACAAAAATTTATAGGATTAGAGGAATGATTAGGAAAACAAGTCCCATAATTAGAAACTCATGTAGCTATTATGACGATTGAGCAGATAAAACTATCTGTATACAAATAAATTTCTACAAGTTTTTATGTTGGGTAAATAATCGTGATCAAACTAAATAACTTCTATACATTATTTCTCTTATTAGTTTAACAGTAAGAACATAATTGTTACAATAAAAATGTATACACTAGGTCTTGATAAAATTAAAATGTTTTCCCTTTTTTATTGCAGATACTCAATTATATCTTGAAAAACCACAATTAGTAATAGAGTAAGGCAGAAATAAAATAAACCACAGTTGTACAGACAAGGAAACAGCATATATATTTCTCAGTATTTATTGTATGAATAACTACGTAATAGTTTTCATTTTTCCTTTCAGGCTGTCACATGTACATGTTCAGTTAGTATGCTTATCTTGTTAAACTAAATTTCATATTCCTGATACTTGTATTAATATATTTCCTGGCATAATGACAGCACCCAATAACTGCTTTTTGAATAAAATTTTGGAATGACTTTGGTTTAATCTTACCCAATATCTTGTGATCTTTGTCTACAGTTTTTTCATTAAAGGAATATTAAACTTTCAAACTAAGCCTAAAAGTGGTTATTTTAATTTCCTGAATATTTTTTACACTATAAAAAGTAGCACAGAATTTTATTTATGCATTGACGTTTTATTTATTCCTGTTCAATGTCATCTCGGTCACTGCTAATTGTCACCATTTATTGGATGGTCACTGTATACCTGATAAACATTTTATGAACATGATCATACTTAAGTTACACAATCTATTAGTTGTATTTTCTAATCTGACATTACAGATGGTGAAAGTAAAGGAAATTGGAGAGTAAGTAACTTGATCAGGGTGATACAGATGGAAATTGGTAGAGCCAAATTTAAACTTAAATCATTCTGAGTACACAGTTCATGCTCCAATTTGTTTGTTTTTGCCCACACATAACTCCCTTCTGATCCAGGATGTATATGCCCCAGGCCATACAACCTGGTTTAAAAGGCAGAGATGTGTTGATAAGCAATCTCTGTAGTATCCAAGGAAATGGCAAGTTTTGGCTTGTCAAGACAGTGTTAATATTCACGATAGCTTAATCTCTGGGGTAGGGAAAAGACCAGGGTGACTTTCGTGCTAAATATTCTCGGTCAAACGGGTGATAATACCATGGTTTTGGGTAACCAGCATATTCATAACAGACTAACACTCACAGATGTGTTACTGATTTGACCCATGAGGAAAACTGTGAGCAGTTTACATACGGGAAACTGATTTCTGAACTTGTGGAAGGGCTTTCTGCAGATATGCAAGGAGTGATTACGCTAAGACAACTGAGTTGTGGTCCAGGAGAATTTCCTCAGTAAGACCTTGAGTAAGAAATGGAAACTGACAAGTGGTCAGAGAAAATATTCCACTGCATACTATGCAGTACAATCAATTCAATAAACTTCAAAGCCTTATTGCTCCTGGGGATGAAGATACTGTTAATTCTGTTGAGCCAACGTCTCTGGCTACCTGGCCAAGGCTGAGAGTAGTCTAGACAGAGCTGTGGGAGTCAGGATATTCATTGAGGTGAGGGATGATAGTAGTGGAGTGGTGGAAACACCCAACTTTGTAGCAAAGACACTCATCTTCACGCCATATAACAAATGAAAGAAACCCATTTTATATTACCTTGATTGGGGAGAATAATTTTATGTCATGAAGATGAATCAAAAGAAATTCTAGGATCACATTTGCCTTGAACATTTAGAACAAATGCATCTAATATTACCTCAACTTTTTCTTGTCTGACAGCAGGCAGAGCTGCAGAAACCTTCAATTTTCAATTTTCACATTCATAAATCATTGAAATCGGAGAAAAATGATTGCCCATCTCTCATCAATATTTTTAAAATCCTAGAGAAATTCATTCAAATTCATTAAGTACTGTGAATATGGAGGTAAGATTCCAAAAATTTCCATTCAAAACATATGGTAAGGATATGGAAAGGACATTTCAGTTCCTTAAAAAAATGGGAAGGCCAAGTGAATTCTGAGCTTGAAAACCACTATATGTTGTGTCTAATGAGTGTAATAGAGAGAAAAACAGTGGATTTCAATATGTGTTGGCAGCTACTATATGTCCAATTAACTGTATTTACATTATCAACTCTAACAAATATGCCATAAGAAAAATAATTATGAAGATAAATGAGATGATACTGGGCAATATATTTTCCCTATATGTTCTAAAACAGAGTGAAACATTTTTATTAGGTTGGAAAAGAGTGATACATTCTTAAAACATTAACACCAAGGTTTAACTTTTCTGTTAATTTCTCAAAAGGATGTAATTCAACAAATTCAGTTTATAAGGGAGCTAAGATTTGCTGAGTACTACATGTAAACACTTTACATGTAACATAACTTTTAACCTTCACAAAAATACTATCATATAGGTGCTTATATTTCTTTTTTTTTTATTTCTTAAGATATAGGCTGAGTTACCAAATATATACTGACTTTAGAAACAATACAGGTTTATATTTTTGTAAGAAATACTTAGATATACAGAGTGATCCAGAATGAGTTACCTAGAGAGGACTCTGGCAGAGTCAAGGTAGAACTTCCATCTCTGTGTGCAAGATGCTGCCATGTTCCAAGTTTATCTCTTGCCATTTCCCGGTCAATGAAAAGGAGTGGGGGAAAATGGAGACATGGGGTCTTTATTTTAGGCTATAATCTGGAAATTGTGTATATCACTTGTGTTTTTCTGTTAGCCAGAAATCATTTAGATGATTACGCTTAAAAGAAAGCAGGCTAAGTGATGTAGCCTCTAGTTTGGAGAGCGGGAGCCCTACTAAAATATGTGTGCGTGTGGTGAAGTTGGCCAAGGTGGATTTGCCAAAGGTTGGATAAGTTTGTAGTTGAAATTTGAACCTGGGTCTCTATGGATCACTAAGTTTCACCTGTTATACTTCTAGAAAATCAAGTATACCTGTCTTCTAGAAGCTTATTTTCTCCTGGAATTAGGAGAAATGCTGGACAATGTAGAAATTATAAGGTGATTGATTATATCACTTTGTTTCTATCTGTTCAGATAATCTTAATAGACAACATGAAAGTGAAAGAAAACAGGTGAGACTCAGCTGACAAGTTGCCCTGACAGCCAGTTATTTGGGGTGACGCCACTCTCAGATTAACCTAAAGTTGGTAACACAGATGCAGTCAAAGATCTGACAAATAGAGGCTGTGAACTCTGTATCAGTAACTTACAGCAAATGCCTGGAGGTGGCAGATGAAGAGGCCTCTCATCAATTAACTATGGCAGTCCATTTTTATAAAATTGTCAAAGGGGATTATTAAATTTTACATCTTACTCGGGGAAAAAGTCAAATAACACTAAAGGTTGCATTTTAAAAACAACATTTAGTGTCAACTTTTCCTTCTGGCCTCATGTCAAGCTGTCAAAGAGGTGTTGTATAATTTGATCCATATTTTCCATTTCTAAACCAAATTGTTTCTTTATACTGATTATTAATCCCAGAAGTTTAAAAGATGTTTGAGTAATAATTTTAGTTTAAAACTGTCACAACTTGGAGAAACATTTAATTATGAAGAAAACAACTTCACAATCTGAATAAGAGTGCATGTTGAACATTTATTTAGTCTATCAACTTGTGATGATTATACATTCCTCAAAGTTAAATGCTGTAACCAAACATTAAACACCACTATTTTTTTTTTTTTTTTTTTTTGAGATAGAGTTTTACTTTTGTTGCCCAGGCTGGAGTGCAATGGCACGATCTCAGCTCACTGCATCCTCCGCCTCCAGGTTTGAAGGGATTCTCCTGCCTCAGCCTCCTGAGTAGGTGGCATTACAGGCATGCATAACCATGCCTGGATTATTTTGTATGTTTAGTAGAGATGGGGTTTCTTCATGTTTGTCAGGCTGGTCTCAAACTCCTGACCTAAGGTCATTTGCCCACCTTGGCCTCTAAAATTGCTGGGATTAGAGGCATCAGCCACCACACCTGCACTCTGCCCTTGTTTTTTAAAGATATTTTCTTATTCAGAGTAAATTTAGAAAAGCATCCTACACTAACACAAAAGAACTCAACGTGGACTGTGTCTAGATACACTTTTTAAATTTCAGGACTGAATTCAGAAGGCTCTGTCTAATTTGAGTTGAATTTACTGTGGATCAGTTTAATTACCCAGACTTCTATAGCAAATCTTAAACTTATTTTTGTGTGTGTGTGTATGTATATATATGCATATACATATATATATGTGTGTGTATGTGTGTATGTGTATATGTTCTTATTGTTCAACACCCTCCTATGAGTGAGAACATGCAGTGTTTGATTTTCTGTCCTTGTGTCAGTTTGCTGAGAGTGATTGTTTGCAGATTCCTCCATGTCCCTCCAAAGACATGAAGTCATCGTTTTTTATGGCTGTATAGTATTCCATGGTGTATATATGCTACATTTTCCTTGTCCAGTCTATCATCAGTGGGCATTTGGGTTGGTTCCAGGTCTTTGCTATTGTAAACAGTGCCACAATGAACATACGTGTGCATGTGTCTTTATAATAGAATGATTTATAATCCTTTGGATATATACCCAGTAATGAGATTGCTAGGTCAAATGTAATTTCTATTTCTAGATCCTTGAGGAATCGCCACACTGTCTTCCACAATAATTGAACTAATTTACACTCACACCAACAGTGAAAAAGTGTTCCTATTTCTCCACATCCTCTCCAGCATCTGTTGTCTCCAGATTTTTTAATGAGTGCCATTCTATCTGGCATGAGGTGGTATCTCAATGTAGTTTTGATTTGCATTTCTCTAATGACCAGTGATGATGAGCATTTTTTCATATGTTTTTTGGCTTCATGTATGTCTTCTTTTGAAAAGTGTCTGTTCATGTCCTCAGCCCACTTTTGAATGAGTTTCTTTGTTTTTTTCTTGTAAATCTGTTTTAGTTCTTTGTAGATTCTGGATATTAGCCCTTTGTCAGATGGGTAGATTGCAAAATTTTTTTCCCAATCTGTTGGTTGCTGTTTCACTCTAATGATTGTTTCTTTTGCTGTACAGAAGCTCTGGAGTTTACTTATATCCTATTTCTCCATTTTGGTTTTTGTTGCCAATGCTTTTAGTATTTTAGTCATGAAGTCCTTGCCTATGCCATGTCCTAAATGGTTTTGCCTAGGTTTTCTTCTAGGCTTTTTATGGTGTTAGGTCTTATGTTTAAGTCTTTAATCCATCTCGAGTTAATTTTAGTGTAAGGTGTCAGGAAGGGGTCCAGTTTCTGCATTCTGCACATGGCTAGCCAGTTTTCCCAACACCATTTATTAAACAGGGACTCCTTTCCCCATTGCTTGTTTTTGTCAGGTATGTCAAAGATTAGATGGTTGTAGATATGTGGCATTGCCTCTAAGGCCTCTGTTCTGTTGCATTGGTCTATGTCTCTTTTTGTACCAGTACCATGCTGTTTTGATTATGGTAGCCTTGTAGTATAGTTTGAAACTCAGGCCAATATCTATGATGAACATAGATGCAAAATTCTTCAATAAAATACTGACAAACCGATTGCAGCAGCATATCAAAAAGCTTATCCATCAGGATCAAGTAGGCTTCATCCCGGGGATACAAGGCTGGTTCAGCATTTGCAAGTCTATAAATATAATCCACCACATAAACAGAACCAAAGACAAAAGCCACATGATTATCTCAATAGATGTAAAGAAGACCTTTGACAAAATTCAACAGCCCTTTATGCTAAAATCTCTTGGGTATATGGTGTCAGGGCATTGCTTGAGGAGGCAGTTTGTCCCTTATAGGAGCTCAAGTCCTGTGCTGGGAGCTCTGCTGTCTGTGCAGAGCTGCTGGGCAGGTACCTTTTAAGTCTGCTGCAGCTGAACTCATAACTGCCTCTTTTCCCAGGTGCTCTGTCCTAGGAAGATAGGCTTTATTTGAGTTTCTGTTGTGCTGCTGCCTTTTTTCATAGATGCTCCACGCCACACAGAGTAGTTTAGACACAATCTGCCAGCAGAGGTGTTGCTGAGCTGCTGCAGCCCTGCTGCTGTGTGAACTGCCTCAGTAGTGATGGACTGCTTCGGAAGTGGGGGACGTTCTTCCCCCCACTGAGCTGGATGATCCTGGGTCCAGCTGCACTTGCTGCAAAACTATCGATCTGGAGTGTTTCAGATTGCTTGTTTTGTTGGAGTGGTACCTGCCGAGCCAGATCCCCTGGCTTCCTGTCTCAGCCCCCTCCCTTTCAGTTGAATGGGTAGCGCTGTCTCCCAGGTGTTCCCGGTGCCAGTTGAAATGTCCGCCCTGACTTGTGTGAGTTTCTGTGCACCAACGCGGCACTGGCTGAAGCCGCTGTGCTGAAAACTCTGGGCACTTTTTGGCCTGGGAATCTCCTGGTCTGTGGGCGGTGAAAATTTGTTTGGAATTGAGGTGACCACTCACCCTCTGCACTGTTCTTGCTGGGAACTGCACTCCAGAGCTGTTCCTATTCTGCCATCTTTGATCCTCTCCCCCATATATTATTAAACAGACGTGAAAGAATTTTTTGATCTATACCTTGCTGTAAGGGAAGTTCATTAGACACAATTTTGGTCAGATTATATACAAGGGCAGCTGTGTGAACTGACTCAATAATAGATGCCACATCAATGCTGGCAGTTGCCAGGATGACTATGGCTGAGACAATAAAGGCCATAAGTGTAATTACGAATTTTTCATGTCTGACCTAGGGCAGGGTATGTTCTAAGGTGGCAAAAGCAGAGGAATCTTGCCAATCACATGTTAAATTGACTAATAGGAAAGCCTTCGATTGTCTTCTTAATACTGTGCCCTTCTTAATACTGTGACACTAGTAATCTTTAAATTAGATATGTTGTGATTTGTGATACATGAGGCAAACCAAGCCTGTCGCTGCACCCAGATTACAAACATAGAGTTTTGGAGTATAATGTAAATGTTAGTTCTCATAAGGAAAACATATGGATGGGTAGTGCAAATCAGGCACTGATCAGTGTGATTATGAGAAAAGGTTATAGTATAGTTGTGAGTGGAAATATGATATGCCCTGTGCCAGGTATTAAGGGAGGTACTAAGATGTCCCAGGTGCCATAAGGTGCTTTGGGGTAGCAAGGACTTAACTTATGGTCTGGGATATTCCATCCACCCATCAACCCAAATTATAGGTGAAGAAGACATGACTATGAAATCATGATTAATGCTATGATGGATGAAGACATAAGTAAGGCTGCCCTGCAAACAGCCATGAGGGCTCCAGTCTAAGATGTTATAATTGCCTAACTGGAGGTTACAGGCTTGTTTCCTATGGCAGACCTTCCAACTAAAGTGGAATCCACTACATTCCCAGCTTTGTTCTTTAGCATAGGAAAGAATGTTTGGAAAAGCTGCATTGATTGCATAGCTTCATTTGAGGCTACCTGCAGCTAAGAATGTTAAAGCATTTATTTTGCCATGATGTAGCCACACTTGTTTTTGGGCAGGTACACAGTAAGTGTTAGAACCTTTACAACTCACACACAGTGGGAGGATAGTGGAGTGATATGTAGTGTTATCTGGCACCTCAGTCCAATATGTGCCATTATTGAGAGACCCTACTGGGGGTATTTCAGTTCTTTTTAGGCAAGCAGTTGCATTATTAGAAGCTGGGAAAGGGGTGTTTGTCTAAGTAACAGAGCAGAAAAAAGGCAGATTAGAAGATGGGCTCAATAGAGTGTGGCAGATAAAAGTTGCGGCAGAGTGAGAGAGTAAAAAGAAAACAAATTATCTGAAGTGAATTATGTCTGTGTACTGAGCAGGATTACCTTAACCTCCTGTGTTGTCTTCTTCAGCATTCCCGAGGTGATGTTGACAGCGTGTGTCATCTGTGGAAGCCACATCATACAGGCTTGCAGGTCCTGCAGAGTCTTTCCTAGGCTGGCTCAAGTTTTTTTTTTTTTTTTCCTATCTTTTTTTGAGGATGTAGTCTCCAGGCTGGTGCTGGTGGACTAGAAATTCTATGGGTTGCATAAGAGACCTTTTGCAATTAAAGAGCAAGTTAGTGCTTTAAGAAATACCTGTTATACCTTATTTTAATGTCTAGTTTACAGGAAATCTGAATGATACTTCTTTTTTTAATACTTTAATTTCTGAGTTACATGTACAGATTGTGCAGGATTGTTACATAGGTATACACATGCCATGGTAGTTTGCTGTATCCATCCCCCTGTCATCTACATTAGGTATTTCTCCTAATGTTATCTATCCCCAATCCCCCCACTCCATGCTATCCCTCCCCTAGTCCCCCCACACCCCAACAGGACCCAGTGTGTGATGTTCCCCTCCCTGTGTCCCTGTGTTCTCATTGTTCAACACCCACTTAAGAGTGAGAACATGCAGTATTTGGTTTTCTGTTCTTGTGTCAGTTGCTGAGAATGATGGTTTCCAGCTTCATACTTCTTTAAATTCAGTCAGTATGTTTACACACAGAATTTCTTATACAATTAAACTTTTAAAACTTTCTTAGACCTTAAAAACAAAAATCATACATTTCTTGCATAAATTCCTTCCTATAACATTTTTCATGACTCACAATCTTCAACATGTCTTAACTTTCTGACTTTGTTTTATAACTTTCCTTCTTAATATTTCTTTCTCTTCTTCCTACTTTGTCTCTCTCCTTTGTCTTACTTTTTGTATCTCTTTTTGATCTCTGTATCTTCTCTTCTCTCTTTTACTCATTTTTTCCATCTGTTTCTCTCTCCAATCTTTCCTTTCTGTCTTGAGAGGTTTTAGCAAAGTGCTTTTCTACTGCTGATTGAAATTTGTCATCTAAATTTTAAAAATTAAGGGTAAATAAGGCTTCTGCCAATAATGTTGTTTTTGTAAGATAGAGGTTTTGCAACTTATCAGTCAATTAGGAAATTCTTTTCTACTGAGGAGCAAAGCTATAGGGCTGGCTTTTAATTGCTCCTTACTAATTCATTGACTAGCTGTAATTTCTCTCCCTTCAGAGGCTATTTTTCTACTCTAATAGGATTTTGAGATAGCCACATTAGAAGTAGGGTTAGAATAACAATGGTGGCCATTATTAGAAAAAGGTCTTACAAAATCTTCAATTTTACTTGAATCTTAGCAGAGCTTGTAAACAAGAAACATATGAAATTTCACCATGAGCCACCCACAGAGCCAGAGGGAAATGGTGTGGGTCCCAGGAAGGTGGCCACTTTATGCTTGTGCTGCTCTCTCACCGCACTGGCTGCAGGCTGGGGAGACCTTCCTGTGGGAGCCTCCTGTCCCTCCCTAGCATGCTAACTCCAGCACGCTGAGCCTGGCTCTCTGTTGCTGTTGCGGCTGCACAGGCCAAGTTCCCGGGAGAATTTGCTGGCTCCAGGTTAGTGAGTTTTCTTGCTGTTGAACCTTTCCTTCTCCCACTCTAGCACTGGTGTGCATCTTTGGCCTCTAATGCTTTTACTCATCTTTTTGTGTACCTGATTGCCTTCTTGATTCTGCACGCTTTTCTTCTAAAGCTGCTTGTTTAAGACAAGGTCCTACAGCTGTAGTGTATCCCCTTTTTTACTGTTTATTGAAGGAGTGTGCTCAGGTAAATCCTCCTTTTCCTCTTTCTCACTTTGGCCTGGTGATAACATTACTGGGACCTGTTGCCCTTGTGCATGATGCTATTTAAGATTTCTCTTTATTTGTTCCCAGATCTGTAAATCTAACATGCCTTCTGCTGAGAGTCATGGATTAAGTGAAGCAACAATTTACATTCAGTTTTTTAATTGAGCCTGTGAAACCGAGTCTCTACTAGCCTTCAGCAACTGTTTTAATATTTTTATATACTGTTTCTGTCGAGTTGATAATAATTGTTGTCCCATGATGAAACCTCAGCCCGAACAAAGCCCCCTGAACTTGGTAATCCTAGGGCGGTACCAATGATTTACTGATTTCACTGTTTTACTGACTTGACAGTGCGGCTCTCTTAACCTTCATTTTTGGGGGATCCATTGTGCTCTCTTCACAGTAATGATCACAGTGGGGTCCTGTTCACCTGCCAAGTTTCCTCACACAAGGCACCACTGTCTGGGTCCCCACCTGCAGGGGTCTGTCCTGCAGACCTTGACTCACTGACAGATGAATAACGTACACTCAAATACAGAATACGGTGGAAGAGTGAGCTGGGGAGTCTGGGCTATACACTCAAAGAAGTTAATGGCAGCCTCCTGGAGCATTCCCTACTCAAGGCTTTTATTTCATATATCAAAAGACAAGGAGCATTGGATTAACACCATTAGACAGTAATTAACTTCTGCTGACCCCCTGAGTAGAGGGCAGTTAAGCACATGTGGATGAAAGGTTTTGCTAATGATCAAAGAAAGTGAGGGTAAATAGACTTATCTGGGGAAATTTCTTTTATTTATTTATTTTTTGTTTATTTTTTTATTGCATTTTAGGTTTGGGGGTACATGTGAAGAACGTGCAAGATTGTTGCATAGGTACACACATGGCAGTGTGATTTGCTGCCTTCCTCCCCATCACCTATATCTGGGATTTCTCCCCATGCTATCCTTCCCCAACTCCCCACTCCACTCCCTGCTGTTTCTCCCCTTTTTCCCCCGACAGACCCCAGTGTGAGATGCTCCCTTCCCTGTGTCCATGTGTTCTCATTGTTCAACACCCACCTATAAGTGAGAATATGCGGTGTTTGATTTTCTGTTCTTGTGTCAGTTTGCTGAGAATGATGGTTTCCAGGTTCATCCATGTCCCTACAAAGGACGCAAACTCATTGTTTTTGATGGCTGCATAATATTCCATGGTGTATATGTGCCACATTTTCCCTGTCCAGTCTGTCATTGATGGGCATTTGGGTTGGTTCCAGGTCTTTGCTATTGTAAACTGTGCTGCAATGAACATTCGTGTGCATGTGTCCTTATAGTAGAATGATTTATAGTCCTTTGGATATATACCCAGTAATGGGATTGCTGGGTCAAATGGAATTTCTATTTCTAGGTCCTTAAGGAATTGCCACACTGTCTTCCACAATGGTTGAACTAATTTACACTCCCACCAACAGTGTAAGAGTGTTCCTATTTCTCCACATCCTCTCCAGCATCTGTTGTCTCCAGATTTTTTAATGAGTGCCATTCTAACTGGCGTGAGGTGGTATCTCAATGTAGTTTTGATTTGCATTTCTCTAATGACCAGTGATGATGAGCATTTTTTCATATGTTTGTTGGCTTTATGTATGTCTTCTTTTGTAAAGTGTCTGTTCATATCCTTCGCCCACTTTTGAATGGGCTTGTTTGTTTTTTCGTTGTAAATCTGTTTCAGTTCTTTGTAGATTCTGGATATCAGCCCTTTGTCAGATGGGTAGACTGCAAAAATTTTTTCCCATTCTGTTGGTTGCTGATTCACTTTAATGACTGTTTCTTTTGCTGTGCAGAAGCGGTGGAGTTTGATTAGGTCCCATTTGTCTATTTTGGCTTTTGTTGCCAATGCTTTTGGTGTTTTGGTCATGAAGTCCTTGCCTATGCCTATGTCCTGAATGCTTTTGCCTAGATTTTCTTCTAGGGTTTTTATGGTGTTAGGTCTTATGTTTAAGTCTTTAATCCGTCTGGAGTTAATTTTAGTGTAAGGTGTCAGGAAGGGGTCCAGTTTCTGCTTTCTGCACATGGCTAGCCAGTTTTCCCAACACCATTTATTAAACAGGGACTCCTTTCCCCATTGCTTGTTTTTGTCAGATTTGTCAAAGATCGGATGGTGGTAGATGTGTTGTGTTGTCTCGGAGGCCTCTGTTCTGTTTCATTGGTCTATATCTCTGTTTTCTTACCAGTACCATGCTGTTTTGATTACTGTAGCTTTGTAGTATAGTTTGAAGTCCGGTAGTGTGATGCCTCCAGCTTTGTTCTTTTTGCTTAGAATTGATTTGGCTATGTGGGCTCTCTTTTGGTTCCATATGAAGTTTAAGGTGGTCTTTTCCAGTTTTGCAAGGAAGGTCATTGGTAGCTTGATAGGGGTGGTGTTGAATCTGTAAATTACTTTGGGCAGTATTGCCATTTTCATGTTACTGATTCTTCCTAGCCATGAACATGGATTGTTTCTCCCTCTGTTTGTGTCCTCTTTTATTTCATTGAGCAGTGGTTTGTAGTTCTCCTTGAAGAGGTCGTTTACGTTCCTTGTTAGCTGTATTCCTAGATATTTTATTCTCTTTGTAGCAATTGTGAATGGCATTTGGTTCTTGATTTGGCTGTCTTTAAGTCTGTTATTGGTGTATAGGAATGCTTGTGATTTTTGCACATTGATTTTTATCCTGAGACTTTGCCGAAGTTGCTTATCAGTTTCAGGAGATTTTGGGCTGAGACGATGGGGACCAACATCATCCTGATACCAAAACCCGGCAGAGACTCAGCAAGAAAAGAAAACTTCAGGCCAATATCCATGATGAACATAGATGCAAATATCTTCAATAAAATACTGGTAAACCGACTGCAACAGCACATCAAAAAGCTTATCCACCATGATCAAGTAGGCTTCATCCCAGGGATGCAAGACTGGTTCAACATACGCAAATCTGTAAACACAATCTACCACATAAACAGAACCAAGGACAAAAACCACACGATAATCTCAATTGATGCAGAGAAGGCCTTTGACCAAATTCAACAGCCCTTTATGCTAAAAACCCTCAATAAATTAGGTATTGACGGAACATATCTCAAAATGATAAAAGCTATTTATGACAAACCAACAGCCAATATCATACTGAATGGGCAAAAACTAGAAGCATTCCCTTTGAAATCTGGCACTAGACAAGGCTGTCCTCTCTCATCACTCCTATTCAATATAGTACTAGAAGTTCTAGCCAGAGCAATCAGGCAAGAAAAAGAAATAAAGGGTATTCAAATAGGAAAGGAGGAAGTCAAATTGTCTCTATTTGCAGACGACATGATTGTATATCTAGAAGACCCCATCGTCTCAGCCCGAAATTTCTTTTAAATTTGCTAGTATTTACTCTACTGTCCTAATACCTTAGTAAGAGCTGGTTGCCTTCAACCCATTTAATCATTACAAACCATATAAACCTTTGGCCATCCACAAAGGTTGTAACTATTCCTTAAAGCTATCTCTAATAGTTTTCCTTTAATATTTTTGCCACCATTCTGACTGAACTCCCACATCTCCCCTTTTTCTTTGATTTTTCCCTTGCTTTTATAATTAGTGCTTTTTTTTTTTTCATGAGGAGACATTACTATCATAATTTTGGTTTTTGTGGAGTAAGGATCATTAGAATCATCTTTTTTATATGGCCACAGGGTAAAAATTGATTATACAAATTGGAGTAATTCCTGTCTCATTCAACTAAAAGTTGAAAGGCTGTGGTCAAATGCCTGTTACAAGAACTGTCTCACAAGCATAATAACCTACTATGATTTTAAGACTAATTTTATCTAATATTAGTCATCATTTATCGGTCAGAGTTACCAGTGTCTGCATAGTAACAATGAACTTTCTTTCAGAACAATTTTTATAACTTTTCTATATTCCAATAAAATCTCACCTTCTTCTTTGTTCTTTGAACACACCAGAAGCCACCCCATCCTGTTTATATGCCTCCAAAAGCAAGTCTATCCCTTGTCTATTTCTGTGTAAAGACTTATGCTTGGAGATATATCTCTTTATATTTTCTTTATAATTTTGTTTTAGTTTTGTCTGCTTATTTTTTTAGAGAAAAATCTAATCTTTTTTTTTTTTGCCCAGGCTAGTCTCCACTTCCTGAATTCCTCTTGCCTTGGCCTCCCAAAGTGCTAGGATTACAGGAATCAGCCTCTGTAGTTGACCTATATTTTTATTTGATATCTATATTACCTGGTGTCAGAAGTGGGATCCAAAGTGAAATCATCTTGGAGAGATTTCAGTATTCCCTGGAACTGACATGCAATATTAACAACAGGGATCTTTAGCCTCATGCTTCCATACATTTCCTTTTTTCCCTCAGTGAGTCTTTCTTGGATCAAACTCACATTTTCTATTGGTTTGAGTTTCTAAATTTTATTTGAAATTTGGTTTATGAAAGGCCTTTCTCCACTGGTTTATGACGGACCTTTCCTCTCCTGCTTATGAGATACTTTTCCCTTCCTATTAAAGGTTTCCAACCTTTCTGGTGAGTATGTACTTTACTCTTTGGTTCATTTTGCATGACCAGTTCTTACGTTAGCTTTTGTGTATTCATCTTTGAACCAAATAACCTAGATAAATTTATTTATACAAAGAACTCCCAGTATTCAAATACATGCTAAGATAGCCCTCTACTGCTACTGGAGACCCTAGATGATTATATGTTTAAGCATTATAGCCCATCATCACATGCATTCTTATCTTGATGGATTGATTCTATGGAACCATTTCGTAGAAATTACAATTAGTATCATTGGGTTATTTTAAATTCCCTAAATTTACTTTACTCAGAAATAAATGAGAGGGCTGTGGCTACAAAACTAAACAATTAAAACAGATCATATACCATAACAGGACTCTTGATGTATACAAATATATTCAAGACTCAAAATTTCCATGCTTCAAAATACTGTCTCTAAGTTAGCTGTGACAAATAAACAATTAAATATAAAAGTCCTTAGAAGTGCAAATGCTTTCTGTTTTCCAAGTGCTAACTATTGTCTTTTTTCTCCATCCCTTCCTGTTTGAACTTCTCTTCTTTCCTGATACTTTCTTTTCTATGTTTCCTCAGCCTTCTACTTCCTAGTTCTCAACCTGTAAAAACTTGCACCTTTACAATTAGACCCTCTAATGATCCTGAGGTTCCCCATATTTCCTATGACCCTTGAACTAAAACTGAATTCTGAGCTATAGCCAAGGAATTGCCTAAAGTTACTGAGTATCCAAATTGCTTTGCCAATAAATTTAACATTACAATTCAAGCTCACATGCTCAGGATTTTTTTTTCTTTTTTTCTTTTTTTTTTTTTTAGATTGAGTCTCACTTTGTCACCCAGGTTGGAGGGCAGTGGTGTGATTTCAGCTCACTGCAGCCTCCACTTCCCAGGTTCAAGTTAGCCAGGCTGGTTTTGAACTCCTGACCTCAAGTCATCTGCCCATCTTGACCTCCCAAAGCGCTAGGATTACAGGTGTGAACCATCATGCCCGACACAGCTCAGTTTCTTTAACCTTTATCAAATTGTCCACATACTTTGGAAAGAAGGCCAAGCCCAATATGAATAGCAAAAGCCAGTTCTTCCCATCCCTGACAGGGTTTATCAAGACCTGTCCCTGTTTTCCCAGTAGCTGGCCTACAACATTGGCAACAGGCTTGGCAGCTAACAAGAAGTTTACATAGGGCCATCCTTGAAACACTTCCTAAAGCCATACTTTGAAATAAAATTTAAACTTATACTTGAAGACTAAATCAACCAGGTATAACTATCAGACTTCAGGTTATATTCAAAGAAAATTCTGGCCTTTTCATTGGTGTTGAGTCTACTAGGGTTGGCTTTAATTCTGCATTTGTTAATGGTCTCTCAAAAACTTGCTCTCTTAGTAAAAAAGGGCTTTTATGAAATGGAAAATCATTCAAATCCCTGACTTGTTAATTTGGCAAATCAGTTGGCTTACATTTTAGGGTACAGCAGAATCAAAGAGCACTAAAATTATAAACCTCCACTCACAACAGATGAACATTCCCAGAGAAAGCAATTGGAGCTCCAAATTGGTACAACTCATCTAATCCACAAAATAAACACTTCCTGTCATCTATCATCATTGCCAATTTTCTTCCAAGCCACTTGAAGGAAAACTATCACAAACTTAAGCAATCACAACAGTCTGTTCTATAGTTCACAGGTGTATTTCCCTAAATTTCATGTTGAAATTCGATCCTCAACATTGGAGGTGGGGCCTAATGGGAGATGTGTGTGTCATGAGGTATCTCCCTGTGAATGGCTCAGTGCCATCCTCACAGTAACGCTTGCATTCTCACTCTTATTAGTTTTCATGAGAGCTGGTTGTTAAAAAGAGCCTTGCACCTCTGCTCCTCTTGCTTCCTTTCTCACCATGTGATCTCTGCACATGCCAGCTTCCTCTCCCCTTCTTCCTTTACCACGATTAGAAGCAGCCTTGGGCCCTCATAGATGCAGAGGCAAGTGCCATGCTTTTTGTACAGACTGAAGAACTGTGAACCAAATAAACATCTTTTATTAATAAATTACCCAGCATAAGGTATTCCCTCATAGCAACACATATAGACAAAAAGCCTTTTTGATTTAACCCTTCAGCTTCTTCCTTCTAATAAAAGGGCTCTAAGGGGCTTTGAAATCATTCCCTTTAATCACCTTGAGGAGACCACTATTCAAATTGATAGAGATCTTGACTCTTCTCATAGATACAGGAGGAACCCTATCAGTGCTCAACACCACAAAACACAACAACTCATGCTTCAAGTAATAAAAATATTCAAATGATGGAATCTTCTCATAAACTACCAATGGTTTTTATGTCCCAGCCCAATGCTCTTCTTCTTGATCCTTTACTGGATACTCATCCTTTGTTCCTGGCAAAACCTTTTCTAGGTCATTTATTCAGATGAGACTTTTTGAAAAAAATACCATGCTGACATCTATTTCTCCCAAAAGGGAAAAATGTTAGAGTTTGGTAAGCCCAACAGTTTACTGGATGCTACCAATAATATCCCACTTATTTGTTATGCTGTTCCATCTATCAAAGATATTCTCACTGGCTTTGGAAGTAGGGATGTTTAGAAAATCCTTCTGCATTGAAGATCAAATTTAAACATGAGGATTAGAGGGACAATTTAAACTATAGCAAAGATAATTTCAATTGTTTGAGTTTATGACAATTTTTTTTTCTATTGGCTAGGTTGTTTACAATAATGACAGATGCCTAGAGGTGATTATTGTGGATTAGGTAAGAGGTGTCATTTAGAAGTTTCCTAGTGGATCAAGTACCTGTCTGTTTATGGGCCACTTAATCAACAGATACTGGTAGAATTAACAGCACATCCCTGATCAAAATATATCCAAACAAGCCCTTACCTAAAATTAAACAATATCACTTGAGACCAAAACAAAAAACAAAAGACAAAATCAAACAAACAAACAAACAAAAAACTCCCCTAATGGTTAAATATAGAAATTTGTTCAGGATCTCTGAGCCATATATAATATTGATATAACCCATTATCCTATAGTTCTAAATCCCATATTTGTTGCCTTCAATACCAACCAAGAGTAAAGGTTTTACTGCAGTTGACCTCTATACTGTCTTCTTTAACATTCCTGTTGATCAAACTAGTTACTACATCATTGCTTTCACCTGAAAAGGACAGCAATATAATTAAACTTATACTGAAATGCCTCAGAATTACACTGAAAGCCTTTTTTAAATTTCTCTTACATTCTAAATATGGACTTAAAATACATAACTTTTCCCCAACACTTGTCGTTACTACAAATAAGAATAGATGTTATATAAATAATTATTTCTTTTCACTTGCAGACAGCCTGTTGGAAAGACAGTGTACATTTATTAAAACTTCTAGCTACAAAAGGTCATTATGTTTGCTAAAGAAAACTTACAGCTAGTCAAGTCCCAAGTTATATAATCTGGATCATCTGATTTCCAAAACAAGACTACCTTTGGACCTTAAATTGATCAAAGGTGTCCTTCCCTAAACCCAAAGCTACATAGCTACTTTGAGGTTTTCTTGAACTCACTGGATACTTCAGTAACTTTATTCCAGACTTGTATTTGATTTCTGAACCTCTACCTGCCCTATTCTATTCCTCTAAACCTGATTCCATTGCATGGAAAAAAATCTAAAGATATTTATACTTACTGAATTAAAGGAAGGACTTTTAAATACCTCTATCCTGGGGCATCCCAATTATCAACACCTTTTCTTCCTTTTACTTATAAAAAGGAAGGAAATTCCTTGAGTGTCCTAATACAAAAACATGAAAATCAACACTGCTTTTTTGGATGTTGCAGCCAACAACTAGAGCCAGTAACTGAGAGACTGAGCTGTTGAGAACTATACCAGCTATTGCCCTGTTATTTAAATCCACACACCAAAAAGTCATGATATCTTTGCTGACCATTTTTGTTACCTACACTGTCAAAGATTTTTCTAAATTTGTGTCATACATAATTCCTCTCTGCCAATTGTTTTACCACTTACATACTTTTTTTGATATCCACTGCTCAAATTTTTCTAAATGTAACAATCTTAATTCTGCTACTGTTTTATCCCTTCCTTCTGATAAAACCTTGCCATGACTCTGACTCTACCTGACTGCCTTTCTTTTTTTTTTTATATATATATACTTTTTATTGCATTTTAGGTTTGGGGGTACATGTGAAGAACACGCAAGATTGTTACATAGGTACACACATGGCAGTGTGATTTGCTGCCTTCCTCCCCATCACCTATATCTGGTATTTCTCCCCATGCTATCCCTCCCCAACTCCCCACTCCCTGCTGTCCCTCCCCTTTTTCCCCCCAAATGACCCCCATGTGAGATGCTCACCTCCTGGTGTCCATGTGTTCTCACTGTTCAACACCCGCCTATGAGTGAGAATATGCGGTGTTTGATTTTCTGTTCTTGTGTCAGTTTGCTGAGAATGATGGCTTCCAGGTTCATCCATGTCCCTGCAAAGGATGCGAACTCATCGTTTTTGATGGCTGCATAATATTCCATGGTGTATATGTGCCACATTTTCCCTGTCCAGTCTATCATTGATGGGCGTTTGGGTTGGTTCCAGGTCTTTGCTATTGTAAACTGTGCTGCAATGAACATTCGTGTGCATGTGTCCTTATAGTAGAATGATTTATAGTCCTTTGGATCTATATCCAGTAATGGGATTGCTGGGTCAAATGGAATTTCAATTTCTAGGTCCTTGAGGAATCGCCACACTGTCTTCCACAATGGTTGAACTAATTTACACTCCCACCAACAGTGTAAGAGTGTTCCTATTTCTCCACATCCTCTCCAGCATCTGTTGTCTCCAGATTTTTTAATGAGTGCCATTCTAACTGGCATGAGGTGGTATCTCAATGTAGTTTTGATTTGCATTTCTCTAATGACCAGTGATGATGAGCATTTTTTCATATGTTTGTTGGCTTCATGTATGTCTTCTTTTGTAAAGTGTCTGTTGATATCCTTCGCCCACTTTTGAATGGGCTTGTTTGTTTTTTTCTTGTAAATCTGTTTCAGTTCTTTGTAGATTCTGGATATCAGCCCTTTGTCAGATGGGTAGACTGCAAAATTTTTTTCCCATTCTGTTGGTTGCCGATTCACTCTAATGACTGTTTCTTTTGCTGTGCAGAAGCTGTGGAGTTTGATTAGGTCCCATT
>PVKV010024570.1:0-31143 GCA_004027835.1 Alouatta palliata
AACTAAGCTTCATAAGTGAAGGAGAAATAAAATCCTTTACAGACAAGCAATTATTGAGAGATTTTGTCACCACCAGACCTGCCCTACAAGAGCTCCTGAAAGAAACACTAAGCATGGAAAGGAACAAGTACCAGTCACTGCAAAAGCAAACCAGTTGGCAAAGACCAAAAATGCAATGAAGAAAATGAGTCAACTAATGGGAAAGAAAACCAGCCAGTAACAAAATGGCAGGATCAAATTCACACATAACTCATATTAACATTGAATGTAAATGGTCTAAACGCCCCAATCAAAAGACACAGACTGGCAAAAAATTTTTGCAATCTACCCTTCTGACAAAGGGCTAATATCCAGAATCTACAAAGAACTAAAACACATAGACAAGAAAAAAACAAACAACCCCATTCAAAAGTGGGCAAAGGCTATGAACAGACATTTTTCAAAGGAGGACATATATGAGGCTGCCAAACATATGAAAAAATGCTCATCATCACTGGTCGTTAGAGAAAAGCAAATAAAAAGTTCTTTTTAACATGTAATTGCAGTCAAGAATGGCCAGACTTTTGAATAAAGACATCAACAACTAAGAAGAAATGAAACAACAACCACAAACATGGAAAAATACAAATTGAAACAAACAGAGAGAAGGCAGAGATCAGAACACTAATACATGTGTTATGTAAGATTCAATTTTGTAATATAATTGTACTGGAGAAAGATTTCAGGAGAGAGAGAGAAGAGGAGGGGTGAGTGAAGTCAAAGCTTTCTTCATGAAAGGATATCCACAAGTAATGCCAGTTATCATAAACAAAGACATATAAGTATACTTTTTTAGAATATGGATAAAAATATTAACATATAATAGAAAGGATATAAAAGCTATTTAAACATATACTGTATAAAAGATATGTAGTAAGGATTTCATAGTACTTGCCTCTAGAATATCAAAGAAAGAAATTAGGACTGCTGGTTTTCTCTATAAGGTGTTAGTATTTCAACCACAGACATGTATTTCTTTGATAATATATTTAAAAAATAATTTATTTCCAGATTTCAAGTCAGTATTTATAGACACCTCAGTTTGAAAAGATTTATCAGAAATCTAGGTTCTATACCCATTGTCAATCTGGGACCCATTCCTAATAGCTAACACCCCTGGGAGCCTCTGTCTGAGATTTAAGCCCACCCAACTCCTGAGCCAGTGCAGGAGGCAGGGGAGCTCACCCATGTTTGGGTACATTCTCAGACTGAGTCTCAGGACCTAGGCATGGCAGCTGAGTTAACCTGTTGCTTTCAGAGTTGTCCTGTTGCCCCTAAGAACCTGACTTGATTCTCCCAGGACTTGCAGAGCCTGCTGGTTGAAGCACCAGTTCTATCTACTTCCTTTCCTAGGTGTGTGGCTTGACCTTTCCCTGATGCCCTCTAGGGCCCATGAGTCAATCTCTACCTTGTCACTTGAGACACACGTTTGGCTTTGGACCATCTGGAAGACTGATGGCTTGACAATCTTCTCTGAGTTCTCCTCCATAATGATAGACCTAGAACTAGACTCCTCTTCACTGCCAAGTCTCCTGCCATAGATCGAAATATTTCCCAACTTTACTTCCTAGATACCAGACTATTAGCATATTGCCCCATGACCTGGACCACATCTGAGCCTTGTCTTCTAACTTGATGTTGAGAAGCCAACCACTGAGATCCTGAATACTGTATCTTCCCCCACAATGAAATCATATTCCTCAGCCCCTATCCTGTCAAGTCTGGCTTGTTTCCTGTCTCCACCCATCGGATAGTAGTATCCAATAACACATTAATGGAACATCATTGAGAAATCACAGATACCAGTTCAATATATTACATGCTTTTTCTTCCTCCTTATAATATAAATGCTCCTAAGAAGACAAATAAGCAATCACTACATTTTTGGTATAGGACAAATAATTCTATAATATAGAGGCCTGTGGATGGCAGGTAACCAGTGGGCACCTGGACTCAAAAGTGGAAGTAAGTGCTTGGAAAATTTTACTGTTTTCTCTGTGCTGTCTGATAACTCAGAACTGTAGTTTTTTCTTTATTATTATTTTTTTAATTTTTCACCAGCACATATGGTGGAATTCTACTATAGGCTCCAGGCTTCCCATTTAACCTCAAAAATGAAGAGAAAGCAATTCCGTAGGTGGTTAAGAATATGTCATAGGCACAAACTCAGCTTAAGGCATTATGAATTTTCTGTGGAGAAAATACATTTATTCATTCTGCTCTAAGTCAAGATGGCTGAAACCCATTATCTCAAACTTTCAAAAAAAAAAAAAATCCCCTTTGGGATGTGAATAACCTGTAAAATATTTCAGTCAAAAAATAAAATTTCTGGAGGAAGTGAGAGTCCTGTTGAAACTGATGGAGTAGAGTTTAGGCTTGCAATCATCAAAGCTTTCTCTGAGCTTTCTAGATAGGAAGGAACATGGAAAGTTAATGGGTGATGTTATCCTAATTATTACTATATAGCATAAGAGGGCCAATCTATTTCTGTAGAATAATAGAGCAAGGATGAGATTCGACAGCATCTGTCACAATAAATGCAAATATATAGAGAATTGACAATGAGCCATGATCTCATAAGTGATTCTATTTTCTATCTGAATAATGACAATGCTGCATTTCAAGCTCACATGACAGATATCTTCGAAGGCTCTCTGGGGTCTGCACAGGAGGCCCCGTTCTAATTGCATTTGTGAGGGAGAATGTATTTGGACTTGGAGTTCTCTAGAACTATTTATGTCCCTAGAGAATTTACTGGCCTTAGCTTAGGTCTCTAAACATTTCTTTTCATGGGAATTTATTAATTAGTTTTCCTGTGCCTACTTCTGTGCTAGCAGCTTAAGGAAATTCAAAGACACAGTTTCTCCCCTAACAGGGCATACGATCCTACTGAAAGAGACATAGGTACAGCTGATCATTCAATCCCAGTGCCAGGCAAGTGTTAGGTGCTAAACTGTGCTTTCCACAGTAAGTGCTGCCCACAAATATTTATGGGCTGAGGGGCTCAGTAAGAAATTCCTAGAAGAGGGGTGACTTGAGCACTCTTAGGTGGAAGGAAAAGGGGTTAAGGAAAAGGAAAAGAGGCAAGAATGGAGAAGTGAGAGGACTTGAATCCTGTGCAGAAGATTCAGAGTGGCACAAGGGTGTGTGTGAATGGAGCATCCTCAGGGCCACTGCTGGGCTGACTGGGACACCTGGACCAGTGTATCTTGCACCATCATCATCCCCACCCTCTTGCCTCCTCCATGATGCTATATGGAATGTGATCAGGAACTTTTTATAAGCCAGTAGAGTAGGCAGCTGCATACTCTTCTAATATTGAAGGTTCACAGAAGTATAAAACAAGAGCCTTGGAAGAGATGCTCATGTGCCTTGCAGTTTCTCTCATATTCCCAGGGATAAGAGAGGTTGGGGACAAAGGGATACTTAGTAGTATCCAATAACACATTAACATTATGTGTCAGATCAACAGCAGGCTTCTGTCTCTATTCCAGGCTGGTGAACTGTTAATTAAATGTTAATTAAACTGCTCACTTCCCTGACTCCATTAGGGCACAAATGTTTACCCTTTTCTCTCTTTTCTATCGGTATCCTCTACTCTGTCTCTTCTGACCGGAAAAATTTCAAGCAGTTTCCTATAGTATCTTCCACTCCCTCAAACAACCATGCCTTGCTATCCCTAAACAAATAGACCTTTTTGTTCTACAGTTATTTATAACAGTAATTCACTTTGTGGATCTACCACTTGCTAAGCACTAAGATAAGCATATCACATGCATTGACTCAATCCCATGTTAAACCTATGGGGAGACATAGTTACACCTGTTCAGAGGTGAGTGCCTTGTGTAAAGTCAAAGATCTAGTAAGTGGTAAGTCAGATCACAGCCTTGTGACTTGCTAAATGTGTGCTTTTTCTCTCACACTGCATTGTACAGGGAAAACAAATGTGGAAACAGTGGGCTAGTGAAAATAAGGGGCTGCCAAAGATACTCAGAGCAGTTAGCTCCTCCAGATAATTGATGAACTATATTTACTAAATTTCTATAGCATTTGAAGAACTTCCCACAGCTAAGCATGTAGGATATCTCTGCGCAAATTTGCTGCAACTGTAACTCAGCTTTCTTTACTCTCTAGTCAGAATGTACTTGTTACTGCTCCCTTGCCATTCAGTGCAGTTCCAAAAAATTGGGCTGGGCTCATCTGAGATGAATGGAGGGAGATAGTCATTTCCTTATGTCTGCACTGGGGGTGAGATGGACTAAAATGTAAACCAGTATCTTCCACCAAAATAGCTGAGGGCTAAGGAATATGGAGGGGAGCCCCCGCCCCACCCCACCGGAAGAAAACACAGAAGGTCACTGAGATGTGTTCCTGAGAGCAGGAGCAGAGCTTTCTGAGGTAGATGACCACAAGACTGAGTCTCTCACAGGCACCCTATCTGCATAGACTATCAAGTCCTTGCGATTTTACACGGAGGTTGGACATCTATCTGGATTGCTTCTATATAAGACCTTGCAGATTTGACCTGGATGTTGGACATCTGACTGGATTGCTTCTAGTTCTAGAAGTGTACACTCTGCTTATTTTTACTTAGAATCTGTCTCTCCTTTTATTCAGGGTGAACTCCAAAGTATCCCAACTATTCCCAGATAAGCATTCTTGGGGTTACCCTTGGCTAGTACCCTGGGAAAGGGAGACAGTTTCATATCAAGCTTGTAGAATTCAGCCCTGATTGCTAGACTTTACAGTGGAGACCTCACATTGCAGCTTTTATTCCCCTAAGAATTATTGCTCAATCTGGCCCCAAACTCATTTCCTTCTTTTCTGACCCATTTCTCTCTGTCTGAAGTATATTCACCAGATTGGTTTTTTTTTTTTTAAATAGACATATGGGAATCTTAAATCAGTGTTCCAAAATTATAAACTTACTTCAGATCTCCCATGGCCTGTTAATAGATGTTACATAAGAAGATGTTTCTGTGAGTAAACATGTTTGAGAAATGCTGGATTAATCAAAGTTAAAACTTGAACAGTGAATCAACACTATCTCTAAAGAGGGAGGAGAGAAATGTTTGAAGATTCCATTATATGTGAAACACTCTTTTTTTCTTGAAGAAAAAAAAAACATGTTAAGCCACAAAGTAAAATGTTAATCTGTATTTAATCTGAATGGCAAGTATATGGGTGTTTTGTTACTCTATGTGACTTTTAGTATGTTTGAAGTATTTCATAATTAAAATAGTTAAACATGTTTGCATTTCATTTTATTTGCAGGATTTTTAATATGTTAGTTTGGATTTTCAATCTTCAGGAGGGGAGCTATAGCACCTGGTATTTCCTAATTATTTGACCACAAACCCTTTTAGGAAGGAGCATTTCTCTGGACTCCTGTTCTCTGGGACAGACTCTGTGAGTGCCATTCCAGAGACACCAGTCTTTCTCATTTCCTTTTTTGCTGCTTATTCTTAGTGTCATTATTGGCCCTAGGGCTCCAAAGCTGAGAAGCATCATCTCAGAAGATGCTGCAGTAGCTATTATGTTCCTACCGGGATTAGCATATGATATTCGCTGTTTTCTATTTCAAAGGATTCTCTCTCTCCTACTCAAAATCTGATTACTTTCTGAGCACCCCTACTTCAGATGTATTTTCAGAGCTGAGATGATTGGCATGTCCAAAATTCAATGAATAATCTATTCCTCCCCAACTTCTTTTCTCCAGATACTCTTCAAATCCTTACTTGGGTTTAGGACCTTCACACATGCTTCCCTTCCTTCCAGGGAAGATGTTTTATAATCCCAAAATATTTTAAGCATATAGAATCTATAATAAACTCAATTTTCTAAAATGGAAGTAGAGAATTATGTTCTTATAGAGAAAGTTCCTTTCTGTTTTCTGCTCTATATTGAAATTACATTAGTTATCAGCAAATAAGTTTGCCTTCTCAAGAAAAAAAAATATTCTTGCTAGTTAATAGAGATAAGTAAATAAATCTCATATGTGAGAGAGGAATTACAGTAACTACTAATGCTATACAAAGCTAAAATTACACGTCAGTAATGGAGGAGAGGTACAACGTACTGGGGATAACATAAGTTTAAGGGACAGGGCTTGAAAAGTAGGCTAGACTCCACTGCCAACTTGCTATGTGATTTTGATAGTTCATATTTCTTTAGCCTTGAGATTACTATTTAAAAAGGAGTTGCCATTAAATCTACCCTGCATACTTTATACTGCTGAGCAAATGAGAGAAAATGTTAAAAGACTTGAAAAGGTCTGAAATGTTAATGAGTAAAATGGGACAGATGCTTACTATTAAAATTTCTTAAGGTTATTAAGTTGGATAGCTGTTGACCAAAGTCATTGGACTGAATATTTCCATCATAAAAGACATGGTAATAAAATGTTGGCAAAAGGCCTTTGCTTAATTCATGGTTTATTCAACAAAACTCTCATCTGGGGGAGGACAGAGTTAAGAGGCCAGTAGCAGAGGGAGGGTCAATAAACTATCTACCAAAGTGTTTGTGAGGTCAGATCTTAAACCATGTGTGCAATGTGGATTCTAGGCAAAGACTTCTGTTCAAGTCAGTCACCAAGTTAATTAAATCTTGCTCTTCTGCATCTCCAAATGTACCTAGGACAGCCTGGCAAAAACAATTCTTATCTCAGCCTATGGATATCCAGGAGATTTGTCTATTCAGAGGTGAATGAAGTCAGCTTTTGTGTGGGAAACACATTGAGAACGTGATGGGAAAAGGTGAGGAAAATGTTTCTTCATACTTTCCTTCTCTTTGTTGCATTTGATATAATACATTTGTTAGCTATGGCTACAATACCAGCAAGAGTCAGTGCTGAGATGATTGTTGAAACTCTACTCAGAACAGGCAACAGTTAGCACCCAAGGAGATGGGCTCCATTAGCCCAGGCTCCACCAGTACCAGGGAAGAATAAGCATAGGGTTCCAACTATTATTTCCCATTAGATCAAACATGCGTGCTTTATTAAACACAGACTATGTTTCTGTTCATAATCTAGCTGTAGGTGAGGGGAAGAGAAGGAAAAATCTCCATCCTTATACTCAGCTGACTCCAATCAAAATGGGGAGATACAACTTATGGAAATATTACAATTTAAAGATATGCATCAATGTATAAGCAAGGAAAAGACAATGTGATTTAGATAAGTAACGTAATAGCACAAAGGAGGCGTGCCCACCTGTGACAAGGGTAATCAGAGAAGGTTTTTTATAAGAAGTGATATACAGAAAGTGCTACCTAAAAAATCTTGGGAAGGTTGGATGGCTATTGCTCAAATGGGAAAGAAGGTAGACATTTCAGTATTAAGGAATCATGTAGTTGAGCATTTTCCTCGTCTGTGCTAACCCTGGTTATGGCAGAACTGGTATGGGATGGTCATACTTTGTCAAACTGATTCCAGAAACAGTGAATTGTTCAAGTTACCCTACCACTTCAGAGAGGTACACATGTAATTCTAAAGAAAAATTGCCTACTTCACAAGCTCTATTGTCTGTTCATTCTTGACTGCTTTTCTTTGATCCTTGTGAATATGGAATACAAGTCAGAGAAGTCATGGCGAACCTAGATTAATCTGAAGCATGTTAAAAAACTTGGCATTTGGGCCTGGCTTGGTGGCTCATGACTGTAATCCTAGCACTTTGGGAGGCTGAGGTGGGTGGATCACCTGAGGTCAGGAGTTCCAGAACAGCCTGGACAACATGGTAAGACTCTGTCTCTACTAAAAATACAAAAATTAGCTGGGCATGGTGGTGCAAACCTGTAATCTCAGCTACTTGGGCGGTTGAAGCATGAGAATTTCTTGATCCCAGGAGGCAAAGATTGCAGTGAGCCAAGAACACATGCCACTGCACTCTCCACCCAGGCATGCAGGCAGGCAGGCAAAAAGGAAATTTGGCATTTAGCAGGAAGTGGCATGTTTCAAAGACAGACTTTCATATCTTAAAATTTATATTAGGAATAAATCAGTTTCTAAAGCATCAAATTCCATTTTGTCTGCTATATTTCCATCTTCACTGCAAATCCTTATAAGCCATGAAACCAGGATAAGAGTTGGCAAGCTATGGCCCACAGGCCAAATCTGGGTTGCTGTATTTTTTTTTTTTTTTTTGGTAAATAAAGTTTTACTGGAACACAGTTATGCTCATTTAATTATATATTGTCTATGGCTGCTTTCCAGCTACAACAGCTGAGTTAAGTATTTGTGATGAAAATTGTGGGGCCCAATCTGTAATCCATAGGGTGATATCAAGACCCAGCAAATTTCTGAGTCAGCAGAGACATTAACAGCTGGTGAACAAAAAGTACTCTGTGCCAGGGATAGCTCTGGGCTTCACGTGTATAGGCTTATCTATTCCTCCACCACCACCCTATTCAGCAGTTGTTATTTCCACCTTTCACTTATGAACAAATTGACTCAGAAGTTTATTTTATTTATTTATTTTTTGAGACAGAGTCTCGCTTTGTCACCAGGCTGGAGTACAGTGGCACGATCTTGGCTCACTGCCACCTCCGCCTCCCAGGTTCAAGTGATTCTCCTGCCTCAGCCTACCAAGTAGCTGGGACTACAGGCACGTGCCACCACGCCCAACTAATTTTTGTATTTTTACTAGAGATGGGGTTTCACCGTGTTGGCCAGGATGGTCTCGATCTCTTTACCTCATGATCTGCCTGCCTTGGCCTCCCAAAGTGCTGGGATTAGTGGCATGAGGTACCACGCCTGGCCGACTCAGAAGTTTTTTAAGCAATTTGTCTAAAGACTGAAATTCAGGACTTCATAATTACAAATGTCCTGCTCTTTACAGAATTTCCTATTGGTTTACCTGTTAGAATGAGCTGTATGTGTAAGGAAGGAAGTAAAACTCAGAAATTTTAAGCGAATTTGTAATTTCAGAATCTTGGTTTCTCTTACTTTATAACCAAGAAATTTCAATAAATCAATACTGTTAAGTGACATTTTTATATATCAAAATCTTTTTTTAATGGAGGGAAAATAGCTAAAAACTCAAATTTAGTTAAAGAAATGTTCCAGGAGAGCCTTGCTTTTTCATAGCTGCCTTTGACCCTTCTTATTCATTTTCTCTCTCAAATTCTCTACAATTAAAATTAATTTTTCCTATGTCCAATTAAGTTGAATCAAGAAATGTTGTTAAGAATAAGCTTCTTAAGTTGTTGGACTTGCATTTCTTCACTTGTAAAATGATGGAAAATGATAGTTGCCAACATTAGATTAAGTAAGGCCACAAATAGAAAGCACTTGAAAGTTACTACATGTAATATATATATATGAGTATATTATTACTGCATTTACGAATACAGAAAAGAAGGGCATCTGTGCCTTGACAGAGTATAAATCAGACCAGATGAATGAGGATAAAAGGAGAGAAGGAAGTTGAGGAAATGAAGAAGTTATAGGAGAAAGAAAAAGGGCTGGAAAAACAGGAGGAATTATGACAAAGCAATGGGTTAAGACAAACAGAGGTGAGGTACATGTGGATTGGCACAGTTTTCCAGGGAGTTAAGGAGTCTGTTCTGGGATATCCATGAATTTGGGATTCCATTTTAGGAGATTTAGTGCTGTGGGCTTGGCATAGCATCAAACCCAATCAGGAGTTCTGGAATTGGGCTATTGCATACTACAGAATTTCTCAGGTGAGTCAGGCCTCAAACCAACTACTTTATATAATTTTCCTTTCTCAATGTCTTTTTAAAAAATTCTATGCCCACAACTACCAAGAAAGATCACTTTGGCCAGTGCTATTGGTCCTATAACAAGGAATTGCCTAAACTGGCTTCAGTGGCTTATATATTTAATCTGTAGGTCATGTAGCCTAGCCTCATATTCAATGCTTTCTCCCTTGTCCCAATTTTATCTCACCTTTGCCTTCCATTTTACCTTCTAGGACGTTTATGTCCCACCCAGACTGCTGTCCTCAGTGTGTCTTTTACACAAAACTAGTCCTTAGTCACTCATTAAACCAAGTTCCCTGGCATATCAATCAGCAATAATACTTTGAGTTACTGCATGTAGACTTAAAGGTAATAAAAATATTTGTTCTTGACACTCTTGTAATTTAAAAGCTTTTCTATACAGACTGAGTTCCTTCAAATCATTCTGGATCAGTGAGATTTCACAATATTATCTTGAATGCTTGTTCTGCCAGAATACTCACCAATATTTAAATCCCATTTAGGGAAGCAATTCAGAATCTTTTGCGTGTGAAAAGTATAATAAAAATAAATAAATTCGATTCTTTCCATTTACCTTATGGCCTGCATGTTAATCACTCCAAAATGTCCACAAACTTGTAAGAAAACAAGTACTTATTTAAAATCAAAGCTACTTGAATGCCAGATGGTTCAAAGTATATCTTAATCTATCTTGAGCAAGTCCCCTAATTCTGCAGGAACAAATGGTGGAATGTTATTAAAATGTTAATTAGTTAAATTTAGTCCCCAAAGCACAAAGAAAACAAAATTGCACCTACATGATTTTATTTTTACTAATGGGGAAAGAAATTTTAATATTTATATAAATGAGGTTATTTTAGAGGAAGAAGAATTACATGATGCGAGTTTTAGATTAAAATATCCAGGGATGTAAAGCAAGTCTGAACAAAATTATTGGGGTATGTTTTTAACCTATTACATGAAGATATTTTCAAAATAAGCTATTTTTATCTTTTATCATAAGTTATTTATTTATTTGGATGAAAAGTAGAGAGATAGAGATGCCAGTCAATGACAGAGCTACTGGCTTTGCACAGCTTGATTTATTTTCTTAATTTTTCTCATTATTGGAATTGGTAAGGCCTTCAGAGGGTCCTGGAAACTCTGCATTATTCTGAAAGCTCTCTTTGCATAAGGAAAACATCTTTTCTGTCTGATATTATCCAAGGAAAAGGCAGAACTATCTCCATAATTTAAGCATCTTGAGTATAAATCTTGAGACTATGATTGTGTAACTTCAAAGTAATTAATATTCAAATTTCAAGATATAACAAAATTTATTAATGACAGCCTAAATGATACATCAGTTTGTTATAGAATTAGTTTTTTTCTCTGGTCATGTTGGTACTATTAAGTTGCATTCATGTTTATAATTGGTTTAAGTCTCTCATTTTAATCATGTATGTACCTGGTTTAGTTGAAAGACAAAAAATAGTAAAATTTATTTACTGGACTGAATCATATAGTCACTAAAAAGCTTTGGTAATGGGGAGCTTATGAGGGTTTCTGAGCAGGGGTTTGATGTTATCAGGTTTAGGAAGAGTATGCTGAATCTACATAATGCATAGGATAGCTGTATTAACTAGCTCATAGTGGCAGTAGCAATGAGGCTTTCAGAGCTGCTGCTTTTGATCAGGGTGTAACTTCTAGTGCTACTCAAAGTATCCTAAATGAAATAGTGCTTGTTGCTTCTATATAGTGTGATGCTTTTGGACACACTAATGTCTTTCTGAGTACCCAGTATGCAGTACAACTCATGTAAGTCACACACACACACACAAAAGACAATCTCAGGTAAATAACTTAAGACAGTAGTTCTCATTGGCAGAGTTCACATTGCCTCTCCCTTAAAGTAATGGGTCAGGGATAGACTCAGCTGACTTAACTATGGTCTTCCCATTAGGGATGTCTCACAAAGGATAGGAAAGCAAAAAGTTTTCATTTTTATTCACCAGAACAAAGCACATTTGATTCTTTATTATTGAATATTAAATGGGGGAAGATGGTACAATGGAGATTTTTATGCTTTTATTGTGTTCAAAATTTGTAAGCTGCACCTTGGACAAATTTGGAGAAATATACAGGGATTTTAATATCACATAGAAAAGTCTATCTTATTTCTATAGGGTAGAGGGCTTTGGGAAGAGAGAAAAGAAAGAGGGAAAAGGAGAACTGTCTTTACATTCTTCCTTTTCCCCACTATACATCATATGCAAATAAATAATTAAAATATCTCCCCAGATATTTTAGTACCTAAAAGTATATCCCTGGATATCTCTAGGCAGTGGTTTCTGGGGTCCACATATAGAAGAAAGGTGAGTTATCTGCTAAGCAATAGGCTGACTTGACGCATGCTGGCTATTCATTTGCAGAGTGTAAGAAAAGGCTCACCTCATGATAGAACAGGAGACAGGTCTCTGCTTAGTAGGAGTGATGGTGTTTGGTCAAGCATTGCTATGCAGAACGTGAGCTAACCAAGGAAACAGAGGTAAGGGCTGGGTTCATCAGAGAGACGGTCAATCTTAGAAAGGTACACAGAAGCAGCAAGTTCTGAGAAAGCATTTAAAGGAGGACAGATTTGTCCCCACTTGTAGATAAACAAAGTAAAGCAGATGGTTGCTTCTGAAGTGTGAATTTAGGCAGGACTCACTGCCCCAAATTATGTCTAATGCTGGCCAATCATTGTATCAACTCTTATTACCAGGAACTTCTTAAATGAAGCACTGGTCACCGTCATTAAACATAAAGGCTATCTGGAAAGGGAAATGCCTAAACCTATTTATAGAGACTGTTGTTTGCTCATCTATAGGCCATTTTCCTCTTTATTGCTAACAATACCCTATTATTGTTTCAGTATAGGGTGAATATTTTTGGATATCATCAACTCATTTATGAGTGGGCAGGTTATGCAATTCTGGCCAGAGAGATGCAAGGAAGATTTTGCTGGAAGGAAGTTCTCAGAAATAATTTTCCTTTCTGATAAAGGAGAGATATATAAGGTGACAGACTTGCCAAATTCCTGCCTTTGTATGAGGTCTTGAGAGGAAATGATTCCTGAAATGGCTGAATTTATATTATGACCATGAAAGGAAGGATAAGGGACTGACAAAGATCCTGATTCAAAGTCTTGATATCCACATAGCAATCATCAACCGCTGGACCTTTTGCTGGGTAAGAAAGTAAACTGCATTTGATGAAGCCACTAATAGTTCACTATTTTTATTAGATATCTTAATTGATACAACCACTATTGGGACTTACCGCAAATACTCTAAAAATTTCTACCCTTTGAATCTATCTGCAGTTGAGAACAGGAGTGACTGTGTTTGGATGAGCCCTCTCTTCTTTGGTGTTCCTCAGCATTTGTGGTCTCACTTGGTTGGCACTACTTTGATCATACCCTATACTATTATCTTTTTCTACATGTAAATACGAAAGATCTAAAGATACAAGTCATGTTCAATGATCTCCCCAGATTAGAAGTTTTTTGTGGTTAGAAAAATTTAGTAGATACACAGATAGATAGGTAGCTCTCTAGAGGTAAGATATTCGCCTTAGAAGATGTACAAAATAGACTTTTGGGATTCAGCCCTTTTTAAATTTGAGTTTCACCATCAATAAATCCTAGAATACAGCCATGTTCTCCAAACCTATGGCTCTGAAGCTGAGCAAACAACAGAACTCCAGTGTTTCCCACTCTAAAAGTCTTTCACATCTCCTCTTTCTTCTGCTGCCTAAATCTTCAGACATATGTCACTCATACTTCAACATGGCTAAGAGGATGCTCAGTTTCACAAGTGGCCCCTAATCATGTATTTTATGTGGCTTTCTTCTATTCGTCCAGTTCATCATGCTGGAATTCTACTTAGATACTCCTCTCATGGTCTTACTTCTTGCCTTGCTTAGATTCCTAGACACTGTATAGGATGGCATACTAACAGTAGGGAATTTGGAACCTCGTCCGGCTTATGGAAAGTCACATTTCTCAGACCTAGATCCTGTTTACTATCTGTCTGATCACTGTTATGAAATTTCTTGTGTATAAGGTAGGACTTATGCAACTAAAGACTTTTACTGGATGACTGATTGGATTTCCATTTCTACTACCCTGGTCCCACCCATATCATGGCATTTGCCCAGCTTGAGCTTAATATGCCCTTTGACCATTGTGCATCAAACCACCTGCTGTCCTTGTTGGAACCAGCATCTGCAACCTAGAGTTTCCCCTAATCCTACCCCATTATCCTCCAGGCTCCATGTTGTCAAGATCCTCTTGTTCTTTCTCATGCCTGTTTCTCTTACTGCAAATTAGCATGTAGCTGTCTAGTACATCTTCCTAAAGCACACATCAAGATCACGTCACTTTTCTTCAACACATTCCTGTCTATGAGATAAAATCTGTGTGTTTTCGTTTGGAATATGTGACCTCCAACATTCTGATTCTCAAATAAAATCTGCATTTTGTATGACTATACTCAAGATTTTAATCTTCTCTAAACAACATTTTTCTACATTCATAAGGAAATGTTCCCATGTAGTGGTCATACTACAGAAATAAGATGGACCACCCCACTGCCCCTCAGAATTGATCTAAATGTCAAGGCTGATGCTACCACACACACAGCAAGAAGATAAAAGCAGACTCCCAGTCAGGTATGAAAATGGCTGATCTCTTGAGAGATCAGGTAAAGGAGACTGGTTTGGGGTTTTGTTGTGGGAAGAGGCTGGGGTGATTGGGTGCTCTATGCCTGTGAACTGGAGTGTTTATTGCCTAGATGTTCTGCTGTGGCCAAGGAAGAGAACAAATGGGCTTTTGTGTCGGATGCTTGGATGTGGAGCAGAAGAGGAAAAGGAAAGAGTAAGGCTTAAAAAATTCAGTTATCAAACATGGAGTAAAAAGTCCATAGTATACTCTTTTTTGCCATGTGTTTATCAGTTCACTTCGGAAAATTTTATTCTATTTGGTGACATGTCTGAGAGTTAATAATCTTTAAAGTAAAAAAAGTCACAAGATTAATGAGGAAGCCTAGAATGTAAGATGTAGAACCAACTGATGCCAATTCATCTGTCTCACAGTCCTTTGAGGTCTAGATATAGAGGAATAGAAAAAAGTTTCAAACATCACAGAGAAAACATTTTGAAACATTGGTGAACATGGTCCCTTAATGAGGATTTACTTCAGTAAACCAAATGCTTTTTGTAATGTGTCGGCTGAATTGGATTTACTGTAGCTATATTGAAGCTAAGGTTTTTAGGAATCCTAAGTTGCATGACAGTCTCCCAAGCACTCTATCTAATTTTGCATTTGTATTTTTGTATTCATTTTACTAAAGAGTTCCTCTCTGCAATTACATAAGCTTTAGGTTCCACAGAACTTAATTTACCCCTGTGTTTGTCATAGCAGAGGGATATACACTGTGAGAATGTCATAGCTCCTTTTCTTTAAAAAAATGCTTACAAAGTGACAGGGATACACAAATATTCATACTTATAAAGGGAATACGTTCCTTGCAATGGGAAAGTCAAAGAAAGAGGCAAGTGGTCACAGTGAGGCTATTTTCATTTGTGTGGCAATCTTGACTTCACAGAGGAAATGACTTCAGATTGTGAAAATAAAAATATTTTGCTATGCAAAATGATGAATATTTGACATTCCAGGCAAAGGAAACAGCAATTTTCGAAGATCAACAAGAAGTAGAGGATGGGGTTGAAAAAGCAGGTTAGGATACATTCATGGAAAATTTTTTCTCATTTTATATATCATAGAAACTTTTAAATACATACAAAGTGAAAAGAATAGTATTAGGCAGCTTCTTTACCACCTCTTCTAATATCAGTAGGCCCTTTTAAGGAAAATGCGGATCCAAAAACTGAGTTAATCTTTCTAAATTACTCTATTGTCCTTATATTTTACCCATATATTATTCCCACTTCATTATAACTGTCTAATACCTTTAAGCAGGAAAGTATTTGGTCCACTTTTTCTGATTTTCTTATTATAAGAGTTTATTTGAACACTGAAAGCAGAAGTTCTGAAAACTTAATTTTTATGTGGAAAAAAAATCAAAATCCATATACACATTACCTGGGATCATACCTCAGAAAACAATCAAAGCAAATGGGTAGCATGGTAACTGATTGGATAATTAATAACTATTTTAATAACTATGAGTCTTTGTGGAAATGACTTTATTTCTCTCAGTCTGACATTATCGTGATGAAAGTGATGTCTGTTTTCGCACATAGTGGTAGCCTGTTAATAGGAACTTACATGCATTGAACATTTACTAAGGGCCAAGCATCTTTAAGCACTTTTCATGCATTATCTCAAGTACTTTTTGCAAACTTCTGAGATATTTAATGTTTTTAACATAACATTTCAGATGAAGTGTCTTGCACAAAGATGTTTTTTTAGTAATTAACACAAGCAAAGAAGTGCCAAAGGTTAAATCCAAGTTCATACTTCAGTCCAACTGGAACTCGGTCACCACTGTGTCAGCTTGCCTTGCTATACCACTTTTCATGATTTTTTTCTTGTTCATTCCAAATCACACATATATAGCTAGTTTTCTTTGCTTTGCTATGCCACGTGCTTCACAAAATAGTATGGTGTGAATTATTATTATACTCTTCCCTGGACCCCGATGACTAACTTTCTAAACTTACTTTTTGACAATCCTCATAAAATTGTCACATGATTTAATCAATCTCCCAAGAAATTTGGAAAAATAGAGAAATTTCCAATATATACTTTAAAAAACTTAAACTGCTAGCAGATTTACAATGCCTTTTCCGCTATTTTATCATTTTGAGTCCTTGCTCATATCAAGCCAAATATCCTTATAATGAAACTCTGGTCTTATGGGTTTTCCCAACCTTCCTCCAATATAAGCTAGCTTTCTTTTTACTGTTTAACCTTAAAACTGACATTAGTTGGGACTGACTCCGTTTTGTATCTTTACTGACAAATCTATATTAATAACAACATCAATACTGTATTAAACCTGAACTATGGGAATAATTTGTAATCATGCCAAAATTAATAACATTGTGTATCACCCAGAGAGACTCTCAGGGAGAAAAGTGAAATGGTTATTAACTTGGGTTATTATTGCAGTATTATGGACATTTAAATAGGCTATAATTCTGGAAATTTAAAGGTCAGTTTGATTTATTCAATTTAGTTTGTCATATGTTTGGAAAACTAATTAAAATCACAAACAACATGAATATAACATTTTTGATGGCAAATCGGAGCCTGAATACTGAGACACAGCAGATAGCCATCTCACTGTGCATGGAGGACACTCCTTGTGGAGGAAAGGTACACATTCTTCTGTTCCTGCAATTGGGTCTAGGAAGGCAGGTTGGGAGGGAGCCTCTTTTTCTAGATGTATAAGCTTCCTCCTTGTGGATTCCTTAAATCAGAGCACTATACCTGAAATCCCCGTGTGACTATCAGATTGGCACTGGAGAGACTAAAGCACTGCCTTTTAAGGTATCATCTAAACATCTGAAATACTTCCCTCTTCAACTGCCTCATCAGTGTCTCACATTTGCTCTCACTGGAAAGCATTCTTTTCTTTTCTTTCTTTTTTTTTTTTTTTTGAGACAGTCTCATTCTGTTGTCCAGGTTGGAGTGCAGTGACATGATCTCAGCTCACTACAGTCTCCACCTCCCAGATTCAAGCCATTCTTGTGCCTCAACCTTGCTAGTAGCTGGGACTATAGGCACCCTCCACCATGCCCAGCTAATTTTTGTATTTTTATTAGAGATGGGGTTTTGCCATGTTGATCAGGCTGGTCTTGAACTCCTGGCCTCAAGTGATCTGCCCACCAATGCCTTCCAAAGTGCTGGGATTACAGGCATGAGCCAGGGAAACCAACCTGAAATCATTTCTTTAGTTTTAAATATTTACAGTTTGGAGAAGATTAAGATGGTAAATGCCTCTGAAAGCTAGTATCTTTAGTTGTGTTTATTTTATAAAAAGCTTTTATAGGCAGAGGAAGTGGTGTAGGACAATGAATCCTGAAAATACAGGGAATGAAAGATGGATGCAAAAACTTGAAAGTGAGACAATGCTAAAAAAAAAAAAAATGCAATAAATGGATCATGCCAAAGTAAACTGGGAATGAAAAAAGGGAGTATTTTTTTCCAACTGGTATTAAAATGGAACATTATACATGCATCTTTTTTCACGTAGTATCCACCTATAGTCTGAAGGCGAATAATTCAGACATGGCTATAAATATCAATGGTAAAAAGAAATATGGGAGATGAAATACCAGTATAATTAAAGGGCAATACATAAAGAAAATGTGAACCAGGTCTTTGGACCATCTTAATGGATATGACTGGAAGGAAATGAAGTAATAGAGTGGAGATCAACTTTCAAGATACCCTCAACATTTAGCTGCCTTACATGACTGTAATTATCAAGCTATATCTTATAGCCAAATAGCTTCCAAAGAGTCCTTAAATTATTGGGATGACAACTTTATGATCCCCAAAGCAGAAACTTCAGCCTTCGGAGTATCTACTTTAGGTTGACTGCCTAGTGACAAGAAGGAAGTGATGGTGGGTGGGAAAAATGAAGAAATGGGCCAGTGAGCTAACCACTGGGCCGGGTTGATAACTCTGTTAACTGCAGATATGGTATCTCTAGACATTTTCCAGGAGTACTTTCACTGCTAAGTATAAGAGTCCTATGAAAATAAACTCATAGCTGCCTTTTAAGGAGCGTATGTTCTGTATGATGTGATTATAAGATTTCTATGTATTTATGAAAGTTGCTTTTAATTCACCTACATTTTAATGCATCTAGCACGAGAGTAGAAAGGATAGTGTAGAAGATGACACATTCTTAAATTTAGAGCTTGTAACTTAATTGAAGAAATAACTACATAGAAATATTAGAAAGGCTAAGTTTTCTTTTTTTTTTTTTTTTTCGAGACGAAGTCTCACTCTGTCACCCAGGCTGGAATGCAGTGGCACGATCTTGGCTCACTGCAACCTCCGCCTCCCGAGTTCAAGCAATTCTCCTGCCTTAGCCTCCTGGGATTATAGGCATGCACCACCAGCCCCGGCTACTTTTTGTATTTTTAGTAGAGATGGGGTTTCACCATGTTGGTCAGGCTGGTCTCGAACTCCTGACCGTGATCTGCCTGCCTCAGCCTCCTAAAGTACTGGGATTACAGAGTGAGCCACAATGCCTGGCCTAAGTTTTCTTTAATACAATTTTGTGTTCTATACATTCACAAGTATAAATATGAGGGTACAAACCATAGTGCTATGGACAAGAGATTTTATAACTTATTTGATGTCAACTGAAAAGGGTAAAGTAGGAAACATAGTTAAAATAAGAGTTTACTCGATTTTAAATCGTGTCAGATATAAAGTGATCATATTCATAACTGACAATTAAATGAAAGATTACAGGAGAGAATAATCTAAAAATTATACCGAGGATATATAAAAAACCAAAGCAAATGTACTTTGAGAATATTTTGGGGAAAATAACCCAATGTCCAGGAAAATCCAAACCTCAGATGCTATCTGTAATTATAAATAGAAAGATAGATGAGGTGAATAGTTACTCAGTTTTTTACCACACTCATGTTTTTGCAATGCATACATTATCACGTCAGGTACTATCTTACTGCCTTTTAGAACTTATGATGTAAGAAACTTATGTCAAGTTGTTAATAGTACAAGAATAAAGGGAACTGCAAACTGACACAAGAACAGAAAACCAAACACTGCATGTTCTCACTCATAAGTTGGTGTTGAACAATGAGAACACATGGACACAGGGAGGGGAACATCACACACTGGGTTCTTTTGGGGGGTGGGGGGGACTAGGTGAGGGATAGCAGCAGGTAGAGGGATTGGGGAGGGATAACATTAAGAGAAATACCCAATGTAGGTGACGGGGGGATGGAGGCAGTAAACCACTATGGCATGTGTATACCTTTGTAACAATCCTGGAGGACTTGCACATATACCCTAGAACTTAAAGTATAATAATAAAAAATAATAATAAAAAAGGGAACTGCATGATGCTGACGTGCCAAAAGACTGAAGCAAAAGACAAAGTTGGGCACCAGGAGAAGGATGAGATTACTGTGACCTGCATTTGCCAGATAGGAATTCATAATGAAAAATAGTTTTGAGATGGGCATTGATGGATAATCAGGATTAAGGCAAGTCAGGGGAGTGTGCTTACAAAAGGTATTTCGCACTGACAGTTTGTGAGATTCCATAGCACAGGATTTCAGCTGCGTATTTCTGATATACTACATATTAAATATCATAATGTGAGGTTGTCTATTGCAAGAGAGAATTTATTGTAGCTACCCCCAAAATGCGATTCATACTGACTTAACACCCTTTGATTTACCTGTTAGGATTACTTACCTTCAGCCATTATCTACTCTGGCGGAGCTTTCAGTATAGCCAAGTCAAAATTTACATGGATTAGGACTAATGTTATAAATATGGGAAACCCTGTCACCCTAACATGGACTACCAATTTTATGGATTTGAAGTGGCTAAGGGTATTGGAAGTCATATCAAGTTGCATTGGCAAGCATGTTACTTTAAACTTAGTCTCTATTCCTTTTGATTTCTCAGGCTATGAAACGTGTTTTCCTCTAAGTGGCCTGTTTAAGAAAAACAAGTACTATTGCCTTTTCACTCTGAACTTGCTCTGGGGTAAAGCAATTGTCTTCCTCAATCCCATCAGTACAGGACATTACAAAAGTAGTTTCTTAAGAAATATGTTACATGAATAAATATCATGTTAAGCCAATTTTTTTCCTCTAAATTGAGGAATTCCCCCATGAACATAAATTGAAATGATGAGCAAGTGAAGAAAATTGAGAAATTGAATAGTTTATGAGTTTTATCATAGGTCTATTTCCTAATCAAGGGATTTTTATTTTTTGATAAAGTTACTAAGATGTTCATCGCATTGAGAACTCATGTTTCTAGATCATAGATTGAGGATATACTGAAGAATATCTGCTAAATGCAGATTCTCTCAAAATGATAGAAGATATATTAAAATGAATATGTGTCCATGGAAAAAGTGAGAATGGAGGGCTTTCTGTGAAAGGAAAAGTATGCAATACTAATGAAAGAGAGTCATAGGACAGCACTTAGTGGGAAACTAGAGCTAACGACATGCCTAAGAAATTCTCCTGTAGTGATTGGAGGTTATATGTAAGGTTTATGCCCAGAAGTGGTGATAGCTAGGAAGGGGAGGCCAGATGGAAGCACCTGGCCGATTTATCAGGTGGATTATTTCAGTGAAGTAACCTGGCTGATCAAACTCTGAGCATTCACCTAAGCTGGGGCTAAGTATCACTTTTCAAGAAATTTGCCTCTCAGGCTAGACCAGAAAGTATGGGATCTTGTGTGGAAGAGAAAGGCAATTCTCTGATTTGGTGGTAATGCTAGGTTCAGTGAAAAGCATCCATACTCAGAATGCCCACTGGTGAAGAATCTTACTTGTTAGACTATTACACTATTACAGCTGCTATACCATTGTCTCTAAGATTTCTCATCATCCTATCCTCACATATAGCAATGACAACAACTACCACTTTTTACCAAGTGGATTTCATAAAGAGATGCAGCACACTTCCACCCAAATCCATCTTGTGCCCGTCTCTATACTCTTTAGTGTTTCTAGAAGGTGAGCAAAATAAAATGCATTACCCAGTCTTCCCTGACCTTAGGATTCTTGTTGAGCCCAGCCCTTGGAAGAAAGTAGTAGGGGAGAAGAGGGCTAGAAGAGAGAGAGGTTGGGGTGTTTGACTCTTTTTAATCTCTCAGTTTGATAAAACTGTCAGTGGCAATACTTCTCTAAGGCTCTAACTCCTGTGGATGATGCAACCCAATTTTTCCAAATCCTGCTAACTCCAGTTTCTCTCTTTGATCCTTCAGACCTAGAGAGATGATTTCCACGGTCTCTTATTGTGTGTTGTTTCACCGTCACCTGGTGCTACCTGACCTTGCCTACACTTCGTAAGTTATTCTTTTAAACTGTACTGTGTTTTTCCTACAGGGATCCTAACCAACTGAATTATTACTACCAGGAATACTACACCCTTTCATACTCTAAAATGCTGAAACTCTGAGATAGAATTGCTCATATTTTTGAATAACATATATAATCTCCATGAAGACCTTGATAATCCATGATTATAGTTATTAAAATTATCCCTGGTGATGATATGGAGTAAATTACAGATGGCAGGCAAGGTAAAGAGAGATTGAGTGATTGAGGCACTTAATTGCTACAGTGATAATGGTGATTACGTACGATGGGGTAGTGGGGCAACTGCTTCAACTGCACTAAAGGGACTACAGCAACATTTTTTAAAAAAAGAAGCTCAAGGATTTAACCTGTTAATTCAAAGCACAGACAAAGAATCAGAAAGACTTTAAGGTGGCTTTAAGGGAATCCCTTCTCCTTTTAAATACCAGGAAGGCATGGATGAAAATCAGACTTGAAATATGCATGGACATATCTCAGAGTTGCAATACACACCACATCAAGTTTGTATGCTAAGCAAGGGTATTGTCTAGCAAAGAGTATGATCTGGAATCTGGCATGAAGAAATTTGGGTAGGCAAAGATGAAATCTGATAATATTGAATTCTCATGTCCCTCTGGAAGTTCTTCTTATCATCTGAGTAATCCAGCCTTCTTTTGGGAAAATAAGAAAAATTTAAAAATTGTGAAATCACTAGAAGCAGTTGACATACACATGGATGCCTTTTCTCATAGCCTTCCAGCACCACATTTCATTGCTTCTAACATTGTAAGCAGGTAAATTTCAAACACAGAAGTAAAACAATATTCTGGAAAGATGTAATACATGCACTGAAAGAATTGCAGGATCTTTCAAATTGGATTCCAAAAGGGTAGATCAGGCCAAATTTATTCAGATAGGGGGCACACCCTTAGGAGTCCTCATTTACTATATAGTACAAGCACCTGGAGTGTTGTTAACTGCTACTGAGTTGGTTACTTAAAGCCTTTATTCAACAATGTTCCATAGTCATTATGGTTGAGGTGTCAGACTTGGGGGTATATGTAGGAAGTAATCTGAAGGCTTACGGAGATGAGATGTTGAAATGGAGTTTGTCATTTGTCCTTTGTGGTGGTTTCTTTAAATCAAGAATTTGATGATTCCAAATTGTGCTATAATGTTTTTATTTGATATTATGTTATTTGATATTTCCTGTATACACTGGTAAGGGGCTGGAGTGGAAACAAAGGACACATTCAAAAAGGGTTTAACTGAAAAAAAGCTAATAAAGAGACTTTTTAAAGGCATGTGGGAAGAGGTAAGGAAATCAGAAAAGGATGATGCGAAACCAGCAACAGCAGAAAGAAATTACTACTCAAAGCCTGAAAAGCCAATAAGAGAAAATGGTGTGTCTTGTCTCTTAAGATGAGAAAAGTCAAGGAATATCCTTTAGGAGCAGCAGCCATGGAGGCCACAGCCAGGGAAGAATTGTAGCAAAGCAAGGAAGGAATGGGGGAATAAATACCTCTACTTCTCTCCTCCTACATGCTAGTCTTTTGACACTACCTTCCCATACACAGAAGCAGCTGGGCCCAGGCATCCTGAGTGACTGAGGCCATAGAGGTGAGCCTCACAGGTAGAAAGTAGCAGAGAGAAAGGCAAAGACTGTATCTGGGGAATACAGAGAATAACCAGAACCATTCGCTCCCTTTGCCACTCAGATGAAGACATTTTTTGGACATTAATGTGATTTGCCAACTCGGTTTTTTGGTCCCATAAAAATCTATACACGTGGACATTAAGCGCCTAAACATCTGTAAGCACATGCTTGCATACACAGAAACAGACACACCTTTAAATAACACATTATAGAGTCAATGAAAATGAAAATAACTATTCATAACGAATGATGCATGCACAACATATCAAAACCAGTAGGAAGCAGGTAAAATATCTAAAGAAAACTTAAAGATGCAAATTAATTTACTGGAAAGAAAATGATGAAATCAGGAGAAAATAAAAATGCTAATATTTTCAGATAATGTGCTTATCACCGTGAAAAAGTATATACAACTAATAGATAAAATTTACTTTTAAGTAAGTTCAGAATTTTTTTTTTTCTTGAGATGGAGTCTCACTCTGTCGGGCTGGGGAGCAGTGGCACAATCTCCACTCACTGCAGCCTCTGCCTCCCAGGTTTAAGCAATTCTCCTGCCTCAGCCTTCTTGAGTAGTGGGAATTACAGGTGTGTGACACCACACCTGGGTAATTTCTGTATTTTTAGTAGAAATGGGGTATTGCCATGTTGGCCAGACTGGTCTCAAACTCCTGGGCTTAAGTGATTCACCCATCTTGGCCTACCAAAAGGCTGAGATTATAGGTGTAATATTTATATATATGATAAACTTTAAATACCAGCAATCAACTAGAAATTCTTAGTAAAAATAAAATACAATTCACAATAGCAACAAAACTATAATGTATCTAAGAATTTACTTAACAAAAAATAAGATTTCTTATGAAAAACTTTAGCATGTAGAAGTACATAGAAGATAATTTATATAAAGAAAAGCCCATCTTGGAGTAATTAAATACTATACACATGTAAATTATCCCTCAATTTAGTCTACAATTACAATGTGATTCTACAAATATATGCAATTAGATTAAGCTTCCTAAGCTTTAATATGAAATTCATACAGAAAAATGAAAATTTAGAAAGAACTAAGTTTGTTTAAAACATCCTGAATTTTATGGGAAAGTGTACAAAATCATATGAGAAATTAAATGTAATATAAAGTTATAGTAAAATGATAAAACAAATGGTTTTCTTATAAGGACTAAAAAATAGGCCAGTAAACTATCATAAGTAAAACATATTGATTCAGATATATTTGAGACTATTATATATAATTAAAGTAGCACCACAAATTAATGGGGGAGAAAACAAATTTTTAGACAATTTTGGGAAATGGCTTATTTTATGGATAATAAAACTGGATTCATACTTTACATACAAATATGGATTCTAGTTTAAAATTCTACATATAAAAATAAAAGTGTCAAGCCATAGAAATGTGTAAGATCACAATGCTCCTGTGATGTATGGTTGACAGATACTTCAAAAATAAAAAATAAAAAAGCACAAACCACAAGGGATGGAAAGATATAGCATTATAAAGGAAAATACATATGAAAAAGTGGAGTTTATTCTGGAATATGTTGGTTTAACATTCAATAATCAAACAAATAATTCAACCTTAATGGAACAAAAGAGATTTAAAATATATGATCTTCTTAGTAGACACAGAAAGACATTCAATAAAGTTCAACATATGCTCATGTTAAAAAAGGACAAAAAAAAAACCCTCAGTAAATTAGGATTCGATGGAAGATCTCTCAATCTGATAAGATCTACAGATAATGTCATGTTTAATAGTGAAAAACTGAATAATATACCCCCCAGGATAGGAAATCAGGCAAAGTTGTTTGCTTTCACCACTTGAATTTTACATTTTATAAATAGTGCTAAACAATGTGATAAGGTATGACAAAGAAAGAAAAGCCATGCATATTTGAAAGAAAGAGTAAAGCTGTTTTATTTGCAGGTAATAATGTGTAAATTCCTAGAAAATTTATCAAAACCTAATAAAGGAATTTAGTGAGTTTGCAGGACACCAACTCACTATTTAACTGGATTTCTATATTTTTGAAATGACCTATTGGAAAATAAATTTAATAATTACTATTTACTATAGCATTAAAAACGACAGGTAGCTAAGTATGGATTTAACAAAATATGTGTAAAATCAATACACTAAGAAGTGTACATTCCAAAAAGATATTGAAGATTTAAAAAAAATGGAGAGATATACCATATCTTAGATCAGAAGACTCAATTTTGTTAAAGTATAATTTCTCCCCAGATTTGTGTATAGATTTAACACAAGCCTAATCAATTTCTTAGCAAGATTTTTGTAAAAATTAACAAACTGGAGGAGATCCAAGATGGCCAAATAGGAACAGCCCTGGAGTGCAGCTCCTGGAGAGGAGAATGCAGAGGGTGAGTGATCACTGCATTTCCAAATGAGTTTTTACTGCCCACAGACCAGGAGTTTCCCAGGCTGATAAGGGCTATGAATTTCCAGCACAGCTGTTTCAGCTGGTGCTGCAGGTCTCTGTGTCTCCACACAAAAACTCACAAATCTGGGAGGCCGTTACAACTGGCACCTGGAACACCTGGGATACAGAGCTGCCCACTAAACTGAAGAAAACGAGGGCTGAAACAGGGAGCCAAGTGATTCTGCTCAGTGGGTCCCACCCCCACAAAGACCAGCAATCTCAAATGCTCTGGACTGGGAGTTTTGCAGCAAGCACAGCTGAATGCAGGACAGTCTAGCTTGGTGGGTGGAAGGGCGTCAGCCACTACCCAGGCAGTCTGTCACTACCGGGGCAGTCTGTCACTACCGGGGCAGTCCACCACTACCGGGGCAGTCCACCACTACCAGGGCAGTCCACCACTACCGGGGCAGGATGCCACTACCAAGGCAGTTCTAACAGGAAGTTCACATAGCAGCTGGACAAAGCCCACAGTAGCTCAGCAATGCCTCTGCTGGCAGACTATGGCAAGACTACCACTTTGCTGGGCAGGGCATCAGCACATCAGGAACTTAAAAATAAAGCCCCACCTTCCCAGGACAGAGCACCTGGGGAAAAAGGCATTTATGAGTTCTGCTGCAGCAGATTTAAACATAGCTGCCCAGAAGCTTGAACAGAAAAATGGAGCTCCCAGCTCAGCACTTGAGCTCCTATAAGTGACAGACTGTCTCATCAAGCAGCTCTCTGACCCCTGTATATCCAAAGAGACACCTCGTAAAGGAGAGCTCAGGCTGCCATCTGGTGGGTAGTCTTCTGGGACAAAGATAACAAGAAGAAACTGGCAGCAACCCTTATGGTTCTTCAGCCCCTGTGGGTGATAACCAAGCAAGTAGGGTCTGGAGTGGACCTCCAGCAGGCCTACAGCAGAGGGGCCTGACTGTCAGAAGGAAAACTAAAAAACGGAAAGAAATAACTTCAACATCAACAAAAAGGACATCCACTCAGAGACCCCATCCAAAAGTCACTATAAAGACCACAGGTACATAAATCCACAAAGATGGGAAGAAACCAACGCAAAAAGGATGAAAACACCAAAAACCAGAATGCCTCTCTTCCTCCAACGTTTCACAATTCCACGCCAGGAAGGGAACAAAACTGGATGGAGAATGAGTGTCATGAACTGACAGAAACAGGCTTCAGAAGGTGGGTAATAACAAACTTCTCTGAGCTAAAAGAACATGTTCTAACCAAATACAAAGAAACTAAGAACCTGAAAAAAGGTTAGACAAAATGCTATCAAGAATAAACAGCTTAGAGAAGAATATAAATGACCTGATGGAGCTGAAAAACAAGAGAACTTTGCGAAGCATATACAAGTTTCAATAGCCAAATCCACCAAGCAGAATAAAAGATATCAGGAATTGAAGATCAACTCAATGAAATAAAATGAGAAGGCAAGATAAGAGAAAAAAGTGTGAAAAGAAATGAACAAAACCTCCAAGAAATATAGGATTGTGTGAAAGGACCTAATCTACATTTGACAGGAGTACATGAATGTAAAGGAGAGAATGAATCCAAGTGAGAAAACACTCTTAAGGATATTATCCAGGAGAACTTCCCCAATCTAGCAAGGCAGCCCAACATTCAAGTCCTGGAAATACAGAGAACATCACAAAGATATTCCTCAAGAAGAACAACCCCAAGGCACATAATCGTGAGATTCACCAGAACTGAAATGAAGGAAAAAATGCAGCCAGAGAGAAAGGTTGGGTTACCCAAAAAGGGAAGTCCATCAGACTCACAGCAGATCTCTCAGCAGAAATCCTATAAGCCAGAAGAGAGTGGGGCCAATATTCAACATCCTTAAAGAAAAGAAATTTCAACCTAGAATTTCATATCCAGCCAAGCTAAGCTCCATAAGCAAAGGAGAAATAAAATCCTTTACAAACAAGCAATTGCTGAGAGATTTCATCACCACCAGGCCTGCCTTACAAGAGCTCCTGAAAGAAGCACTAAACGGAAAGGAACAACCAGTACCAGGGACTCCAAAAACATGGCAAATGGTAAAGAGCATTGACACAATGAAGAAACTGCATCAATTAACAGGCAAAACAACCAGCTAGCATGATAATAGCAGGATTAAATTCACACATAACATATTAACTTTTTTTTATATATATGTTTTATTGCATTTTAGGTTTTGGGGTACATGTGAAGAACATGCAAAATTGTTGCATAGGTACACACATGGCAGTGTGATTTGCTGCTTTCCTCCCCATCACCTATATCTGGCATTTCTCCCCATGCTATCTCTCCCCAACTCCCCACCCCCCACTGTCCTCCCCTTTCTCCCCCCAACAGACCCCAGTGTGTGATGCTCCCCTCCCTGTGTCCAGGGAAAATGTGGCACATATACACCATGGAATATTATGCAGCCATCAAAAATGATGAGTTTGTGTCCTTTGTAGGAACATGAATGAATCTGGAAACCATTCTCAGCAAACTGACACAAGAACAAAAAATCAAACACCGCATATACTCACTCATAGATGGGTGTTGAACAATGAGAATACATGAACATATTAACCTTAAATGTAAATGGGCTAAATGCCCCAATCAAAAGACATAGACTGGCAAATTGGATAAAAAGCCAAAACCCATCAGTGTGCTGTATTCAGGAAACCCATCTCACATGCAAGGACATATGTAGGCTCAAAATAAAGGGATGGAAGAAGGTTTACCAAGCAAATGGAGAGCAAGAAAAAGCAGGAGTTGCAATCCTAGTCTCTGATAAAATCGACTTTAAAGCAACAAAGATCAAAAGAGACAAAGAAGGTCATTACATAATGGTAAAGGGATCAATACAACAAGAAGAGCTAACTATCCTAAATATATAAGCACTCAATTCAGGAGCATCCAAATACATAAAGCAAGTTCTTAATGACGTACAAAGAGACTTAGACTCCCACACAATAACAGTGGGAGACTTTAACACTCCACTATCAATATTAGACAAATCAACAAGACAGAAAATTAACAAGGCTATCCAGGACTTGAACTCAGATCTGGACCAAGAAAACCTAATAGACATCTGCAGAACTCTCCACCCCAAATCCACAGAATATACATTCTTCTCCGCACCACATGGCACCTACTCTAAAATTGACCACATAATTGGAAGTAAATCACTCCTCAGCAAATGCAAAAGAATGGAAATCATAACAAACAATCTCTCAGACCACAGCACAGTCAAATTAGAACTAGGATTAAGAAACTGACTCAGAACCATACAACTTCATGGAAACTGAACAACTGGCTCTTGAATGTTGACTGGATAAACAATGAAATGAAGGTAGAAATAAAGTTTTTCGAAACCAACAAGAATGAAGACATGGGGGGAGGATCCAAGATGGCTGATTAGGAGCAGCTCCCAGTGAAAGCGTGGAAGGTGAGTGGACGTCACATTCCCAGGCAGATTTTTATTGCCCACAGACCAGGAGATTCCCAGGGGGAGGAGCCCAACAGTTGCCAGCGTGGCTGGTTTAGCCGGCGTGGCTGTTTTCGCTGGCGCGGCTGTTTTTGCCACCACCGTTTGGAGCGGCGCCCTGGCGCAGTGGTTCCCCATACAAAATACGTGGGTCCGGGTGCCGTTTTAACTGGCAATTGGAGCTCCGGGAAGGCAGAGCCGCCCATTCATCTGATTAAAAAAGGGGACTGAAATAGGCTGCCAGGCCAGGAGATTTCCCAGGCAAAAAAACGCCAGCACCCGCGGTTTCAGCCGGCGCAGTGGGTCACCGCACAGGAAATCACACAGATCCCGGCGCCTTTTCAACAGGCGGCTGGAACACCTGGGAGACAGTCGACCACTCAACTAAAAAAAGAAAACCGCTCTGAGACAGGGAGCCAGGTGATCAGGCTCGGCTGGTCCCACCCCCACACACAAAAAAAACAGCCATCAGAAATGCTCTGGATCAAGAATTTCACAGCAAGCACAGCTGAACCCGGGATGGTCCAGCTCTGTGGGGGAGGGGCGTCTGCCATTACTGAGGCAGTCTGCCACTATGGAGGTAGTTTGCCATTGCAGAGGCAGTTCTAACTACACTGGTATAAACTGGACTGCAGGGAAGTTCACACGGCAGCTCGGCGGAGTGACAGCAGCTCAGCAAAGCCTCTGCAGACAGTGAATAGGCTGCCTCATCGCTGGGCAAGGCAGCCCTGAGAAAAAGGCAGCAGCACAAGGGAAACTCATAAATAAAGCCCTAACTCCCCGGGACAGAGCACCTGGGGAAGAAAAGGGGTTTATGAGTTCTGCTGCAGCAGACTTAAACGTACCTGCCCAGCAACTCTGAATGAACAACACAGCTCACAGCTCAGCACTTGAGCTACTATAAAGGACAGACTGTCTCCTCAAGCAGCTCCCTGACCCCCATATATCCAACGAGTCACCTCATAAAGGAGAGCTCAAACTGACATCTGGCGGGTAATCTTCTGGGACAAAGATAGCAGAAGAAGAAACTGGCAGCAACCCTTACTGTCCTACAGCCGCTGCAGGTGATCCCCAGGCAAGCAGGGCCAGGAGTGGACCTCAGCAGTCCTACAGCAGAGGGGCTAGACTGTTAGAAGGAAAACTAAGAAACAGAAAGAAATAACTTCATCAACAAACTGGACGTCCAGTGAGAGATCCCATCTGAAAATCACCAACCACAAAGACCACTCATAGATAAATCCACAAAGATGGGAAGAAACAAGCGCAAAAAGGAGGAAAACACCCGAAACCAGAACGCCTCTCCTCCTACGAGGGATCACAACTCCTCACCAGCAAAGGAACAAGGCTGGATGGACAATGAGTGTGATGAAATGACAGAATCAGGCTTCAGAAGGTGGGTAATAAAAACTTCAGTGAGCTAAAAGAACTTGTTCTAACCCAAAGCAAAGAAACTAAGAACCGATTTGACAAAATGCTAATGAGAATAACCAACTTAGAGAGAAATGTAAGTGAATTGATGGAGCTGAAAAGCACAACACAAGAACTTTGTGAAGCATACACAAGTTTCAACAGCCGAATCGACCAAGCAGAAGAAAGGATATCAGAGCTCGAAGATCAACTCAAGGAAAAAAACCGAGAAGGCAAGAGTAGAGAAAAAAGGGTAAAAAGGAATGAACAAAGTCTCCAAGAAATGTGGGACTATGTGAAAAGACCTAA
>PVKV010024571.1:7695-31241 GCA_004027835.1 Alouatta palliata
AAAAAAAAAAAAAAAAAAAAAAAAAAAAAAAAAAAAAAAAAAAAAAAAAAAAAAAAAAAAAAAAAAAAAAAAAAAAAAAAAAAAAAAAAAAAAAAAAAAAAAAAAAAAAAAAAAAAAAAAAAAAAAAAAAAAAAAAAAAAAAGAAAGAAAAAAATTACCAAAAAAAAAAAAAGAATTAAGGCCTAGTAGAAAAGGAATATCTGTGGGTTATTCAAAATGTATACCAAATGTGTGATATTTTTATCCTGTGGAAGATTTTCAGCAAATATGGTAGAGTTTAACATAAAAAGATTAGCATTTACATCTACCAAGAATTAGTCTATCTATCTATACTTGTAATTAATTCACCTTGAGCATTTCGGTGTAAAGCAGGACATATTTTTGTCTTTTTTGGATCACTCTTATTGAAATCAGTTGAGAGATTTTTTTCTTACAGAACGAAAGATATTTTAAGAAGACAATGGCTTCTGAAATTCCACACCACATTATGCAGAGAGAGAGACAGAGAGAGAGAGAGAGAGAGAACAAGATAGAAATGCAGAGGGAAGGGAGTACATAAAAAAGAATGAAAGGAAAAAAGAGTGTTTGGGAGGGAAATTATTGTGAATTCAGAGACTAAACAGGTACAAAAGTTAAACAAATCGTTGTTGCTTGACACGATCCTGTAACAAAATAAAATAAAATAAAATAAAAAACATCTATATAAGATGTTTTGGAGACTGTTGAATGTGAATTAGTTATAATGTAATATTAGATAATTTGTTAAATTGGTTAAGAATAATATTATTTTTGCAATATAAGCAAGTATACTGTTATTTAAAACATTCTACTGTAGTCACAGATGAATGTCAGGATATCTGCAAATTAGTTTAATGTGGTGTGTAAATAATATTTTGAAATGTGGCTAATTTTGGATTTAGGTGAAGGGATCATTGTATTTTTCTCTATTTTTCAAGTTTTTGGTATATTTTATTCAATATTTCATTATTTTCTATTTATATTTTATCAAAACCAGATTATTATTTTTAACTTTTTGTTTTATCCTTACTAGTCAGGCTCACCTACATTTCTCAACTTCTAAAAATTCTTATTTTTTAGATATGTCTTTTTTATATACCATACAGTCAGGTGTTGTTTATGAGATACATGCTGAAAATATTTTTAAGAACTAAACTTAAGTCATCAAATAGAAGAGTTATGTTTCGTCTTATATACCCTTTCCCTATTTCATGTCAATACTACTGCTTAGCAATTGACACGGAAACAAAGTGACTCAAAAGTGATTCATCAATATTTGTATAAGTTGGGTATTAGTTCTCCTGTAGGCTATGTTTTCTCATGCCTCTGCAATCAACAGTACAACAGATAGTCAGCTTTGCTAATCTTGTTTCTGTTGGTTTTCACAACCGTTGGCTAGGTTGCTGTTGATTGGCCTACATCTTCTTTCATACCCTGCCATGGTAGCCTTGACTTGTTCACAATGTGATGGCAGGATTCCCAGGGGAAGTCCTCCTGAGCCTCAAGCCTACATTTTTCACAACTGTGTTTTTACCTCATTCTGTTGATCACATTGAATTGCAAGAATTATCGATATTCAAGAGGATGCAGAAATCATGTCTATCCCTGGTTAGATGGCTAGATCTGTAACGTCACATTGCTAAGGGCATATATGCAGAGAGAGATTCCAAAGGACATAGATGCAAAGAGACGTTAAGTGTTGAAGCCATTTTCAAATTAATCTACTACTATCTTAAAATTATCATATAAATTTAGGTTATGCATTCTGATATATCCTTTTAAGAAATCCAAGCTATTACAGATCAGAATATCGGCTAACTAATTTCAGCTCCCATATGCCACCCTTTTCTGCCATCAATTTTTTGTAAGTTGTACTGTTTCAACATTAATAGAACACATATTTACATGATGTTTCAATCTCTAAATTTTTACATTTGCTTTATTCTTAATTCACCTTGTAAATACAGGTAATTTTTGAGGTCATATCCTGATTTCAAATAATACCACAGTCAATATTCATGAAAAAATAAAAGCATACATGGCATAGGTAACATAAATGCCAGTTGCAATGTATAATTCAATGTGCATAGTGTTCACAGTAAAAATGCTTGTTTCTCCCTGTGTTTATTTTAATTTTGATTATCTGCACTCAGGTGTCCCTCCTATTCATTGCTAGAGATAACTGTTCTTACCTTTGTTAGGACTTCCCCATTACAAATTTTTGTCTGCTCTTTTCTCTGTTCTTATTTGCCATCGATTTGATCACATTTGCATTTAATTTATCAGGAATTATTTCATGTTTGTTTCTCAGATTTATTCATGCATACATAATGTGTGATACATTAATTGACTTTTATACAAAAGGGAAGAGGTACTTGAGTGTGTCCCTGATAATACACTGATTCAAGCTTTAGAGTTTTCTTCATAATTCTCTTTGTTGAGCATAATCAAGGAAAGCAATTCCTAAACTAGGTAAAATGAAAGACACTTGAAGTATTTTATTTTTCTGAAATGTTTTCTCACATATTTTATATTAAAAGAGATATAAATTTTCATTTCTGGTGGGGAAACCTAGCAGTCTGTGGATAATACATTGGATGAGTCAGTATCTGGGAACCCACATATGAAAATTTTGTTTCTTTTTGTTTATTCTGTTTCTGAAAAAAATTATTCTAAAAACAAGATTCTCATTTTAAATTTTGTTCTCAACTCCATTCCAGCTCTCTAGGGGTTTTGTCACCTCTGTTAAATGAATAAGTGAATTAACTTTTAAAAGGTGTGGCTCTGTGAAGACCACAAATCAAAACCACATTGAGATGCCATCTCACACCAGGTAGAATGGTGATCATTAAAAAATCTGGAGACAATAGATGCTGGAGAAAATGTGGAGAAACAGGAACACTTTTACACTGTTGGTGAGAGTATAAATTAATGCAACTATTGTTGAAGACAGTGTGGCGATTCCTGCAGGATCTAGAAATAAAAATACCATTTGACCCAGCAATCCAATTACTGGGTATATACCCAAAGGATTATAAGTCGTTCTATTATAAAGACACAGGCACACATATATTCATTGCGGCACTGTTTACAATAGTAAAGACTTGGAACCAACCCAAATGCCCACCAAGGATCTACTGGATAAAGAAAATATGGCACATATACACCATGGAATAAGATGCAGCCATAAAAAGATGAGTTCACGTTTTTTGCAGGAACATGGATGAAGTTGTAAATATCATTCTCAGCAAAATGACACAAGAACAGAAAACCAAATACCGCATGTTCTCACTTATAAGTGAGTGTTGAACAATGAGGACACATGGACACAGGGAGGGAAACATCACACATTGGGGTCTGTTGGGGGGTTGGGGGCTAGGGGAGCCATAGCAGGGGGTGGGGAGATCTTGGAGGGATAACATTAGAATACCTAATGTAGATGACAGGAGGATGGAGGCAGCAAACCACCATGGCATGTGTATACCTATGTAACAATCCTGCAAGATCTGCAAATGTACCCTAGCATTTAAAGTATAATTAACAAAATAAAAGATGTGGCTCTGTATTTCTCCTTTATAGCACAACTCTCCTCTGTCAATGAAAGTTTCATTTACGTTAGTGAGGGATTGACCCATTGGAGAGCTTTTTGTTTGATAAATTCTTCCTCAAGTCGGTTAAATAAACATATGTTTGTATTTGTCTTTCCTGGATCACCTTTATTGAAATCAGTTGAGAGATTTTTTCTTCCAGAATAAAAGATACCGTAAAAGACAATGGTTTTTTAAATTCCAAATTGTATTATGCAGAGAGAGAGAGAGACAGAGAGAGAGAGAGACAGAGAGAGAGAGACAGACAGACAGACAGAGAGCAGAAGAACAGAAAGAAGACAGGGGGATGGAAGGAATTAGGAAAGAATGGAAGAACAAAAGTGTGTTTGTTTGGGAGGGGATTATCGTAGATTAAGCAACTAAGGTTTAAGAGACCTCAATCTTTTTAAGTTAAGGATAAGGAACCTTAACTTTTATTGCAGATTAAGAGACTAAAATTAAGGTTGAATGAAGCTAAATTTCAAAGCACCCTTCAACTGTCTCTGAAAGAGTATTGAAAGAGATTTTAATTGGAACACTCACTTTCTGCTCCATAGCCCTACTCCCACCATCTCTTTACACATATTTTCAAAGATCTTTAATTACCTTTGTGACAATATTCTGCTTTGGTAGGTAGCTTCTTAGTGACTTTTTTGGTGTCTATTCTTTACATTTTTTATTCTTTTCTACACCTTAAAGAAAATTATAAAAGATTTTTTCATGTAGAAAGCATTCTTAAGCTATGTGAGAGGTTCATATGATTTCATTTATTTTAATAATCACACACATTCACACACACACACAGTTTTTCTTAATGAAGAAGTCTATTATTCAGAATACTATACAAAACAAATGAGTGCAATGTGCATCTGTTCACAGTGTAAAACTTTAGCAACTTATTTAATAAATGATGTTCTGTGTCTTAATTTTCATGTCATGACTAAATATTATTTTGCTTCTATTATCAAAGAGAAGTATTACTGAATTTACCACTTTAGTCTTTTTGTTCTTATCCTTTAGTTTGTCAATGTTCTAATAAAGAATTGGTTTTATAAATCATACAACTGTATGTAATTTTAAAATATTATTGAAGTATATTTTAGTTTTATATTCTATGTTACACTTAGAATTTTTGGAAGGTGCTAAAAGTCTAGCTGAGAGTAAACATTATAAATATTTTTGTAAATATAATTTTATATTGGAGATACATTGTCCTTATATTATTTAAGGATACTTAGCTAAACCCTCATATCTTTAGTTTTACAATTGAAAGGTTATGGCAAGATTGAGAAGCTTTGCCAAATTACATGGAAATATAATTTCTGTGACTGAAAAACTAATGTTAAATTTAAAATCTGTATTAATAAAAATGATTTCTATCAATAAACAGTTTGATTTTTATTCCATAACATTGTCTCAATATATAAGCACATCAATAATATATATGCAAAATTAAGTGCATATTCAATTCCTTTCAGAATAAACAATAACAAATACTAGCCACCCACTCATTCCCTATAATACTACTGCCATATGTCTAACTTGGTTCCTTGAAAAGTAGAAAATTTGAAATTTTTTTGGCATATTTGGAAGACAGAAATTTTTTAAAATACTGAAATGTTCAATATTCAACATATGTCACAACCAAAGCTAGAATGTAACATGTTAATTTTTTACATAAGAGATACATTTTTATATAATCATATTATTTTTTTAAAATAATCACAATATGTGAGTCTGTAAATTTTTCTTAAAGCTTTAATGATTTGACAATTCAACTTGCTAAACACAAACCAAATCAAAGCTGCATGAAGTGTTTTAAAGCAATACAAACACACACTCACAAAAACACATATTTATGAGCATTTTTACTTTAAGTAAAATTTGATGAGAAATACTGTTATATAAAAGAGGATAGAAGCAGATCTTTGTCTGGTTGAAAAAGGGAGGTACAAGAAGTCCTGTTTACTTGGTGTCCCATTTCCAATTGTGTTCTCAAACCCTGCAGCACCATGGACAGCTCCATATACTGCAATTTGAAAACCACTGCTCTAAATTTGTTTTTACTACTAAAATTTTAGATTGATAATGCTACAAGATATATTTCTTAGGCTAACTCAGTCTTTTTAGATGCCTAGGGAATTGTCACTTATCTATTTATAGAAGTCTGGGCTGATCAACAAACACATTTTCACTTCGCTGTTACAAGTGCTATTACAATAAACTTATAGAGTAGCAGAGTCAAAATACATTTCAAATTAACTTGGAAGAATAAATGTTCATTTTAGTTTTTAAAAATAAGTGTTTTTCTTATTTTCTTATTTCTGTAAAGCTTTTCAATCAAAATATTTTATCACAAATTTGAAGTAATTTTTCTTCTAAGTTAATTTATGTTAATAAGAAAACAAATGTTAGTTGTTGTTTACAGGTTTCCATTACTAAACTATTTATCAGAATATTTCCTTAATCTCATTAAGAAGTCCCAGTTCATTATTTATTTTATAAACATGTTTACTCAGGAAACAATACATTGCTTACAATAAATTAAACAGAAATTTATTTTTATTATTCATATAATGTCCTAACATTATTTGTGTAATTTAATCAATATTTTTGAAAAAATTAGTTTTATTTTTAGAATGTTGAGCTTTTCTCTTCTCTTTATAATAAATTCTAGTACACAGCATTTCATTGCAGTGACGAAAAAACAAACAGAATAGAAATAATCAAAGTGTACTGAGTTGTATATTTTTCTTCACTTTTAGTTTGATAAGATTGAACTTTACCATGGTACCTAAGTTTTAGCAAACCCACCCCCATTTTTCAGTCCACTTACATGAGAGAGGGTGCAAGAAGAGCATTCACCAGCAATGTAAACAAAACTGATTCTAGTGAAAGAAGACATGCTTACAGAAATATTGAGAAGCCTAATTTACCACCATGCACAATTTAATAAGGACTTGCATTTTTTGTTGAATGATATGTCCTTTTGTTATAGTTTATAGCTCTATGGTAATTATTAGTTTAATGTCCATCATCATTATTTTAGTGATATTAGTGAAATTTAGCAAGAGTGAAATAGCATTGCTGTATAAAAGAGTAAGACCACTTTAAGTATATTGCTCACCCAAAAAATAGCAATACATCTACGATATGGTTTGGCTCTGTCCCCATGAAAATCTCTGGAATCATAGTTCCCATAATCTCCATGTGTCATGGGAGAGACCTGATGGATGTAATTGAATCATGAAGGCAGTTACCTTCATTATGTTCTACTGACCCTGAGTGAGTTCTCATGAAATCTGATGGTTTTATAAGGGGCTTTTCTCCCTTTTTGCTGGGTACTTCTTCTTACTGCTGCCATGTGAAGAAAGATGTGTTCGCCTCTGCTATGACTGCAAGTTTCCTGAGGCATCCCCATTCAGGCTGAATTGTGAGTCAATTAAATTTCTTTTGTTTATAAATTATCCAGTCCCACATGTGTCTTTATTAGCAGCATGAGAACAGACTAATACATCTACAATTGATGAAAATCATCTGACAAAATATTCCTTTCTGAAATATTTTCAAACTAGGAAACATGCTTATATAACTCAAAAAATAAATATAGATTTAGTGCTAATAAAAAATTAATATTTTTCTGCAAAAATAATATTTTAAAAGATTATAACATATATAAAATGTTTTGAAATATTTTTATGGTGCAAATATTATAGGTAAAGAATAAGTCTTATGTTCCATGTTTTTATACATCAATTTAATTCCATTTTCTGAAGGTTTTTATTCCTATATACTATAAATGATGTTATCATTTATATGTATTATGAAAATTAAACAGACTGAAAGTAATAATATCAGGGACCTTCAGCACTTTCTGGAATGAAGTCATGTGGAAAAATACAAATTGCACAACTGAATAGACTGGCAACCCCTTCATTACAAAATAATTAATTTCTACTTAAATTTTTTTTTTACTTTAACAGTAGGAGCTATAATGAAATTGTTACAATGTTCGAGAAACTTTTATCCTATGAGGCAGCTAAGTTTAGTTTACTAATTTGCAAATGAGTAAATAAGTAGTTCAATCTTTTCAGTTTCACAACTGCTTGATGAGTATCCAATATTTAAACTTATTGTATAAAATATATAATATTTATAACTAAAAAGTATTATTTTCACCTGTAATGTATTACAATTATTCTAAATAATGTCTTTGTTGTCATGGCTTCTTGTATAACTGCTGAGAAAAGTGAGTCCTCCATATGGTATGTTATTCTACAGCCAGTTTACACAGGCTTTTCATATGGAACTACAGATTTTGAGGGCAGAATTAAAAATTGTTCAATGTTCTTTCTGCTTTATTGTATTGGCCAACACAATCAAAAGGTAAGCTTAGCTTCAGGAAATACACACATGAGCGCACACACACACACATACACATAGAGAAAGAGAGAGAGAGGCAGTGATGCCCCTCTTTTCATACCACTGGAATGTAAAGATTAAACATCATGAAGCAGAAATGTTTGCTTTTTTGTTCTAACCTGTACCCTCAGCACCTAGATTGCTGTCTGACATATATTAGGAGGTTAAGAAATATTTCTTTAATAAATGAGTAAATCATTATCATACGCTAAATTTATTTTTCTTTATTATCTTAGCTGTTACATTTATTTAATCTGTATATTCTTGACTAATACAAGGCTGGAGGGTTCTCACATATGCTCATGTAACTATCTGCACCTGCCTCCAGAAAATAATGAATTTTTTTCTCCTCTTCATTTCAAATATTCAAATATTATGTGATTTTTTTTTTCATTTTACAGACCTACCTGGGACTAAAAGTGTAGGAAAATCTAGGATATGTAGTTTACATTTTCTCCTCTGTGAGGCATGGATATCCACAGAAGGGAGGACAATGACATAAAATTGAATCAGGTAATCCATCACGTGAGTCCAATGTATTTCAAGTGAAGCTAATATTACTATCAGCCGATGGGTAGATATTAGACCCTGATCTGGCCTATTGGACACATATCCTTATCCATAAGTTTCAGGTCCAAGGTGAGCCAACATCAGAGTTTGAGTCTGAGTCTGTGCAAAAGTGAAATTCTTGTTACCTTTTAATTTTCTTAATGTAAAGATGCAACCTTAGACCTTCTGGAAACCATAATGCAATATCAAATATAGAGAAGAGGTCTAACTGGTTCCTGAAGACATAGTTTAATCCTATAGAACTAGCAATCAGCAAATATCACTTGTCACTCTTCAGTTATGTAAACCTATGTATATAACGTGCCATTGGTTCAGGTGAGTAGCATTGGCCAATGGAAAGAAAATAAAACACAGAATCTGACCAACATGGTCATAACATTCCATATATTCATACATATATATATATGTGTGTGTATATACATACATACACACACACACACACACACACACACACACACATATATGTGTGTGTGTGTGTGTGTGTGTTTAACTCAGGCATTTTGCAAGTGACATTTCTGTTACAGTAAAAATGTAGACAAAAGTTTGTTATGTAAAATTGCAATTTGTTAAATTACATGTAGGAAAAGTCAGGAGTTACAAAAACTCAGTTTTGAAAACTCAGTTTTAAAACTCAGATTAAAATATCTTAGGTCATATTTGATGGACTGACCTAGACTAGTGTAAGAGTCAGCTGTCCTCCAAATATACTACAAGTGCATGAGTCACTATAAAAGAAAATAATAAATGGAAATAGAAAATTATAAAATTATTTTACATATTCAAATATCCAGAAAGGGAAGTGTTAAAAAAAATTTCATCATTTAAAAACTCTTAAATGTTAGGAATAAGGAGGAAGACATTTTTCTTGAAAAATAATACATGCTTACTTTGAATAAATTTTATTAGTTCTAAAATAAATAGAAATATAACAACATAATAATCATAACATTAGCATTACAAATTTTATTCAATATAATTTTTATGCATAACTAATTACTCCAAAGCCACTCATTGCATTATTTTCTTCAAGTATGTTCCCCGTGTTTTATAATAAGGTCCCATGTGTACACGTGTATGTTTTGCAAAAAAAAATATATTGCACTGGACAAGTTCCAAAGGCAAAGGAAACAGTATTCAAGACTATTGCAAAAGGTGAAAAAGATAAACTGAATCCTGTTGAATTAAAAGGCAGGATAGTTTTTATGTGCTGGAATGAATTAGTGATAAAATAATGGAGGAAGCTAGAGGGGAGGTTGTTGAAAGTGATTGGATAATCCTTGTTTGCTAACTGGTGGTTGTAGAAGTTAGCCTCCTCCTCTCCCATGGAGACTGGGAGATAGGTATTGGAGATAGGTACACTATCGTTCATGATGATTACATTTTAAACAAATGGCTCCCTGCATATTCCTGAGTTGTAAATCTGGCAAGAGGTGGAAGAAGATGATGTACATATCAAACGGACAAAACATAAATACACAATTGCAAGTTTTCTAAAGCAGATATAAGAAAAGAGAGACAAAAGAGACAAGCCAATAGAGAGAAATCTGTCTAAATTTTAGTCAAGATGAAGGGAATGTTACAGCCATGTTGGTAACATTATGTGTTCTATTTTTATCCACTGTTACTCACTTGAACCAATGACATGTTATATTGATCACAATAGCTTTATAACAAACTTCGAGCTCAACAAAAGTAAGTTTCTGCCCTTCTTCAGAATCTTCATTATAAAATATACAAACTATTCTTTGACCTTTAATTTTTCAATATACCTTAAAAAGGTATATTGAATTAAATTATAATTATTTAGAATATATAAACTACTGTTCTTTTATCTTAAGTTCAGAGGTTTGTGTGCAGGTTTATTAAATAGGTAAAACTTTGTCATGGGGGTTTATTGTATAGGTTGTTTTTCACCCAGGTATTAAGCCTAGTACCTATTAATTATTTTTCTTGATCATCTCCCTTCTCCCACCCTCCACCATCAAGGAGCCCCCAGTGTCTGTTGTTCCCTTCTATGTGTCCACGTGTTCTCAACATTTAGATCCCACTTGTAAGTAAGAACATGCAGCATTCAGTTTTCTGTTACTGCCTTAGGCTGCTAAAGATAATGGCCTCTATTTTCTCTCATCTTCCTGTAAATTACATGATCTCATTTTCTTGTGTGTGGCTGTACAGTATGCCATGGCGTATATGTATCACATTTTCCTTATCTGGCCTACCATTGATGGACATTTAGGTTGATCCAATGTTTTTGAGATTGTAAAGAGTGCTACAATGACCATATGCATGCTGGGTTGAATGTTATTTCTGTTTTTAGGTCTTCGAGAAACTGCCACACTGTATTTTACAATTACTGAATTAATTTACACTCTCACCAACAGGGTATAAGCTCCTTTGTGTTTGAAGTCTCACCAACATCTTATTTTTTGGCTTTCTATTAATAGCCACTTTGACTGTGGGAAATGGTATCTCATTGTGGCTTAGATTTGCGTTTCTCTAATGATCAGTGATACTGAGTGTATTTCATCTGCCTGTTAGCCACATATAGGTATCCTTTTGAATACGTCCTTTGCCCACTTTTTAATGAAGTTATTTGTTTCTTCCTGTAAATTTAAGTTCCTTATAGATGCTGGATATTAGGCATTTGTTGGATATATAGTTTACAAACATTTTCTCCTATTCTGTAGGTTGTCTGTTCACTTTGTTGACAGTTTTCCTTGCTCTGAAGAAGTGCTTTAGTTTAATTAGATAATATTTGTTAATTTTTGTTTTTGTTACAATTGCTTTTGGCATCCTTGTCATGAAATCTTTGCCCTTTCCTGTGTCCAGAATGGTATCACCTTCATTGTCTTCCAGGGATTTATAATCTTGCATTTACATTTAAGTCTTTATTCCATCTTGAGATAATTTTTGTATATGGTGCAAGAAATGAGTCCAGTTTCAGTCTTCTGCATATGGCTAGCCAGTTGTCCCAGCATGACTTACTGTATGGAGAATCTTTTCCCATTGCTTTTTTTTGTCAGGAATGTTGAAGATCCGATAGTTGTGGGTATGCAGTCTTATTACTGGGCTCTCTATTCTGCTCCATTTGTCTATGTGTCTGTTTTTGTACCAGTACCATGCTGCTTTGGTTACTGTAAATATTCAATTTTAAATATTAAATTTAAATATTTAAATCTATAATTAAATATTTAAATATATATTTATATGTAAATGTAAATATTTATAATAAATATTTATTATTTATTTATTTATTAGTGTTTACTTAATTGTTGTATTATTGTAGTTATAATATAAGTGCTAGGATTACAGGTGTGAGCCACTGTGCCCAACCACAATAATTTCATAACACAATCATAATAGCAGAACTAAACAAGTGCAGGAAAGAATCTCAGATCTTTAGGACTGACTTTCTGAAATAAGACAGTATACTAGTCCATTTTCATCCTGCTGATAAAGACATATCTGAGACTGGGAAATTTACAAAGGAAAGAAGTTTAATGGTCTTACAGTTTCACATGGCTAGGGTGGCCTAACAATCACAGCAGAGGCAAAAGGCATTTCTTACATGGTGGCAGCAAGAGAGAATGAGAGACAACCGAAAGCGATTTCCCTTTATAAAACCATCAGATCCAGTGAGATTTATCCACTACCACAAGAACAATATGGCAGGATCTGCCCCCATTACTCAATTCTCTCTCACAGGGTTCTTCCCACAATAGATAGGAATTATGGAAGTATAATTCAAGATGAGATTTAGGTAAGGACACAGAGCCAAACCATATCAGACAGCCAGAACAGAACAGAGAAAAAGGAATGAAAAGGAATGAATAAAACCTCCTAGAAATATTGGCTTCTGTTAAGAGACCAAATCTGACCCATTGGTGTCCCTGAAAGAGATGCGGAGAATGGAAGCAACTTGGAAACCACATTTTGGGATATCATGAGCATTTCCCCAACCCAGCGAGAGAGGCCAACATTCAACTTCAAGAAATTCAGGGAACCCCACTAAGATACTTCAAAAACAGATCATCTGCAAGACACATAATCATCAGATTCTCCAAGGTCAAAAGGAAAGAAAAAAGGTTAAAAGCAGCTAGAGGGAAAGGTCAGTTTACGTACAAATGGAAGCCCATCAGACTAACATCAGGCCTCTCAGCAGAAACCCTATTAGCCAGAAGAGATTAGGAGCCAATATTCAAAATTTTTAAAGAACAAAAATTCCAACCCAGAATTTCATATCTGGGCAAACGAAGCTGTATAAGCAAAGGAGAAATAAAATCCTTTTAAGACAAGCAAATTCTGAGGAAATTTATTACCACCAGACCCTTCTTACAAGAGCTTCTGAAAGAAGCATTACCAATTGTAAGGAAAGACCATTACCAGCTACTAAAAAACACACTTAAGAACATAGAGCAATGACACTATAAAACGACTACATAAACAAATCTGCAAAATTACCAAAATAACTAGCTAACATCATGATGACAGGATCAGTTCCACCTGTATCAACACTAACCTTCAATACCCCAATTAAAAGATATTGAATATACAAATTATTTTAACAAAATGCATATTTTATAATCCTTGTCCTTGAAAATTGTGCCTTTATTTATGTCTCTATTTATAATATCTTATAAAATATACTTTTTAAAATAAAGTTCTTAAATATATTTTTTACATATATACAATAAATTTTTATTGTTTTTGTTTAAAATTAATTAGTGAGGTGTTTTTGTAGCAAAATTATTGATTTAAGACTGATAAACATTTGAAACTCTTACTAATTATGTTAGCAAAAACTTCCTTTTATTTACAAGCAAAATGTTGGTTCTTAAAAAATTTTGTATTTCTCTAATATTTTTATTAATTAGAAATTGTTTTATATATATTTCCCAATATTTTAAGGGCTTCGTGTTTTAAAACTTTTGTTTTAAAATAATTTAATGTATTTTTGAAGAAGGGGTGTATGTGTGTGTGTAAAATTATCACTGCCCAAAGTGAAAACATACTGTAATATCCTTTGATTTGAAACAGGATTATACTGATTTAATAACACTCTGGATATGCCTTTATATGTGCCTACACATGCATACATACACACTCACATCAAATAAGAATGAGAAAATTAAATAATAATGATCTTGTTTACAAATAGTTATTGCCATGCAAGTCTTGATCTTCTGTTGGGATGTCAAAATAAAACACGGCATACTGGTTGACAACCAGCACATTTAATTCTAACTCCATCGAATAGCAATTTTAGAGTAGGAATATTCAAATGAATCTGAGCCATAATGTATAACAAACTTAAGATATCTTTCAGCACATTAGTGCTTCCTTAATTGCAGTATTATTGTTGTTATAATTAATGTCATTGTTTTCTACTAAACATTGATTTTCCACTTTTAATGCTAATTTTTTCCTCTGGTAACCTGAGAAAGAATTAGAACAGCGAAAAATCTCTTTTGCCTGAAAAGGACAAAATGTATCTTTAAGGACATCAAAACTTTATGACCCTAATTTATCAATGTTGCTAAAATAATTAAACTCTTCTCCATTCATAAACTTGGAACACTTAGGCTAAAAGAAAAGTTAAAGTACTGAATTATATCTCTCATTCATGAGATGCCAAGGAATCATGGGAATTTTGCCAAATTCCAGATGGCATACTGCAAATAATGAGTGCAGCCGTATTTATTATCATTGATTATTTTCAAGTGAGAAGGCATAGCTGTATTGGAAGATAAATATTTTAAAGTAAACATAAGATTTTCAATGTTACTGTGGCAAAATAATAAAAAATAAAAACAAACATTGATCTGCTCCTTGGTGTTGAAGTTACAATAACTAAATAGACAACCAGATAAGTAGTGTTATCCTTCTCAGAAGAAGCCATTTAATTAAAACATATTGAAAAGCCATGGAATAAATTGACTTTTCATGATGCTGATTAAGTATGGGCACATTTTCCACAGATCATACGTATGCAAATAAAAATTTGGGCAAAAATTTAAAAATTTGAGTAATGCTGAGAAGTGGTTTAAGGTTTATTTTCTTTATGCCTGTTTTGCTGAAATCTTTATTCCATAATTGTTTTACGAATTACTTATATTATCTAACATATAATTTCAGCATGTCAAAATAATTATTAGGTTGGTGCAAAGGTCATTGCATTTTGTCATTACGTTCAAAGGCAAAAACCACAATTATGTTGCAAAATATTTACCATGTCTTTTTCAAAATACATGTAGTGTGCGTGCTTGTGTGTGTGTCTGTGTGTTTATTTTATTGCTTTAGATTTTGCTATCCAACTTACACGTAATACTACTGAGGTGCTTGTTTCCTCTCAAATTTAATGCAATACTTATATTCAGATCTCATTTAATCGTTATTACCTCATGATTTTAAATAGACTGACGTGCGAACAAAAAAAAGCACCTGTCAATTTCCAGATATGTTTTCACTCTTAGACGTTGAGGTTTATCTTATTCTAAGATGGTCAAAATGTAACTGAAGTACTTTCAACAATATTACTCAGAGCACAAACATAATGAATCTTATCTAGAACTGACCAGAATGGTGAACGTTTGGAGGCATTTATTTATATATACACATATGTATGTACATATATACATATGTATATTAATATATGTATATGTTTATGCATTTATGTATGTGTATATGCATACTTAACATTCCTATGTATACAATGTATACATATATATGTATATGTAATATTCATCTTTCATAAATATTTTCAAAAGTATGGTAGTTAGCATAACATGCTCTATGACCAATAGAGCGGACCTAAAATTATTTTTTTTGTAGCAATTTTCCTTATTTCTTTACCTACAGAAAACAGCTCAGAGGCAAATTTAGCAAAGACAGTTTAATGGATGAATTCTATGCCCCCTAAGCAGTTTTTGTATCAGTCTCCACATTCTAAAGGCATGACTTATGTGAAGGCCATTGAGATTTCTATTGTTGGAACAGTAATTTGTTTCAGGGCAGAATGACTAGCAACTCTTACACAGTCTGTGAGCTATGGCAGCAATAATAGGAAAACATTCACATGGTCCATTTACAAGATGAGGTTGCATGAAGTCCATCTGATTACATATAAGTGGTTATTAGAATAGGTTCCCAAACAAGAGTAATAAGAGAGCTACAAATTTTTCAGCCATCTATTTTCAAGTCATTTTATGAGAATTGTCATTTCATGCATATTGGGCACTTCATTGTCATTGAATTTGGAACAAAAATAAATGGCACATTCACCAGCCAGTTACAGACTTCCTGGTTCCAGTGTCAATGCAGGCTGTACTATTATAATAACAAAGAAATATTAGAAGAGGAAAATAGCTATTGATAACAATCACTTTCTTTTTGACTCTGTAAAACAGGAATGTTAATTCAGTACATATATCAGAAGGTATTATGAAGTTCTAAATAGACATGTTTTGTTATAATAAAGGCATGCTGTAATTTATCAGCATAAAGCCTCAAAGTGCTGTAAGTCCTTGGGTTGCTGCAAAATAAAAGTGCAAATGTGCACATATAAAACTAATCAGAGTATTCATGTAGAGAGACAAATTTAAAAGAACATTGTTTTTATCATGCCAAGACACAAACATCTACATTCCTTACAATCTGTTTGCTTATTCATTCATTCTGTTTTAAGATCTCTCTCCCCACAGTGATCCAAAGGCAAAGTGAACTCACAGAGAGTGACTCCTGAAACAGTGAGAGCTCCTGTGGTTTGAAAAAGGCTTCCAGTTGGCCCTGAGTAAGGCACTACTGAAAATTATTATCTGTAAGTATAAGTTGAAGAATCAACTATAAACTTTCAGAATTCCATTGTAAAAAATGCTCTTAGGGTTGTATTTATCTATTTTTATTTATGTATTTATTATAATTTTAAATTTTAGGGGTTACATAGTAGGTGTATATGTTAAAGGAGTACATGAGATATTTTATACAGGCATACAATATGTAATAACCACATCAAGGAGAATTGGGTATTCATCATGTAAAGCATTTGTCATTTGTTTGTGTTACAAACATTCTCATTATATTTTTTGAGTTATTTTAAAATGTGCAATATATTATCGTAGACTGTAGTCATGCTACTGTGCTATCAAGTACCAGATTTTATTCATTCTTACTATATTTTTGTACCCAATAACCTTTTTGTACCCAATAACCATCCCTAATTCCTGTTCCTTCACACTACCACTCCAATTGTGCATTTTATAAGAGTAACTGTTATTTGACTATTTCCATGACTTCAATTGGTTTAATTACTAGCTCCCTCAAGTAAGTGAGAACACGTGGTTTGCCTTTCTGTGTCTGCCTTTATTTAGACATTAATATTAACCAAAAATTTTCACTAAATGTCTGAAATGAAGTTTTAGTAGTTTAAAAATGCATAAATATGTCAAGGTGTAGTTACTTGAACAAAATGTGAAGTTAAGAGAATAATTGGTTACACATTTTATAAATTTATCTTTATATTACTGAAAAATTTTTTGAAGACATTCATATCAATTACCTGTTCAAGGGAAAAGTTATATACTTAATTTCCTTACGGCCTAAATTGTTAACAGCAATACTGCATTTTAGTTGCATGACTGAACCAATAAGCCTTCAAATTGTTAAGATGGAAGGAAAAAAGAAAGTTAATTTTTAAAATGTCTTCTAAATAAACATCCAGAGCAGTCAGAATCAATAAGGAGAATAAATTCAATATAGAGTATTAAAAATTTACAAGGTTCTGGAATATTTACTTCAAACATCAAAAGAAGTTTGTCATGAAAATGACAAGTGGTTAATCTAAATTAAAATCCTAGAAGCCAAAAATTTTAGAGACAAATAGCAAGCAAATATTTTGCCACTTTGGCAGCTGCTGGAAAACAAAACAAACAAAACAAAAAATTTTCAGGTAAAATACTAGGACCCAAATAGAAAAACCTTTTTTTCCATCTATGGCAGTTTTATTGTCCTCAAAAGATAACATAATAGAACATATACGTTACTTTCTAAGAGTTAGAATGGATCTCAATATGTCATCTACACAATCCGTCATAATTTTGGTAAAGTATATCTTCCTTGCTTCAGAAAGGCCAGCTAGCTTTTGTAGTCACTATGTGGAATTTTCCTAGAATCAAAGGATATGTATTATTTCTTTTGTGTGCACAGAGAAAAGAAAGGAAAATTAAAGTAAATTTTCCATTATGATTATAATTGTTTTAAAAAACTCTCCTATTATTAAAAAAAATTTATTTCTTGTCATTTTTCTATGATATATATTTAATATTACTTTTAAATTAAATAGCTTAATTCAAAATTTAAAAGCTCATATATACTCTAGGTACATATTTTAGGTACATACTTTCGGTAGATGTAGTATTTAGGTAGTCCTAAATTGCACATAATTTTATGTATTTTATAAATGTTCAGTTAAAATAAATTACAATTAAATAACTAACATGCACAATAAAGTTCAGAAATATAAATGACCTCTCAAAATACAATAAAATATCTTGCAATATAAAAAATGCCAAGAAGAAATTCCTTTGCTTACGTTACTTTTCTTTTCTACTAAAATCCATACATGACTAATACATAGACACAATTCACCAAGTGAATTTCCTAAGATAATAATCATTATGGCCTGAATTGTTATGCTACTTTTCTTTTCTATTAAAATTTATGCATGACTAATATATAGACATAATTCATAAAGTGAATATCCTAAGATAATAATCAATTATGGCCTAAATTGTTCAAATATTTATTTAATATATTTGCCAAAAATATAGGTTTTTGGCAAAAATATTAAATAAATGATTGAATTACTAATCTGCATATCTTTGATGAAATAGAAATTTTTGTTTTCTATAACAAACACATCAAAACCAATATCTAATATACTAACAAAACAACTTTGAAAATATATTTTCTATGGGAAACATAATTTAAGAACAGCTTACCTAATTGACTCCCTTCAAATTAATCCTACAATGGAAAAATTATCACTTCAATGTTTTACAAGTATACTGAAGCAGACACAAGGGAAAGGAACTTATTTTGCAAATTGTTGAATAAAAATGGGAACCATGTTTCCTTTCTTATATCTTTAAGTTTAAGTAACATTCTGTTTCTTTTCTGTACAATAATCAACATAGTAAATACTTAAAAATAACAAGATGAATTTGAAAATTGGTAATTTTTGTACCTACAGAAAATTTGGAATAGATTAAATTATAAATGAGCATATTATTTCCTTATCTTAATTAATTTAGAATTTCTTATTGTGGGACAAAAAAATTTCTTATTGTAGGACAAAAAAGCTTCCCTTAAGCTTTCTTTATTCAGTGATAACTTGGTAAACAATTGTTATCAAATGTTTATCATTCTATAATATACAAATTATATGTGTGTAATATAGCTGAAAGCTGTAACACTTTCAGTTTAAGCTTTGTTATGTAAAAAATCTAAAATTAACCACTCCCTTGTTCATGACCCAAAAATAAAAGGAAGTCAAACACATTCGAAAATCAATGACATATCAGTTAAATTAGGTCACATAGAATCCCCGTAATCTCCAAAAGTGGAGCGATGTGCTACAACAAATAATCATAGCTGAGATCACTTAACCTGTGGAAAACATTTATTATAAAGCTATCATAGGCCGGGCGCGGTGGCTCACGCCTGTAATCCCAGCACTTTGGGAGGCCGAGGCGGGTGGATCACGAGGTCAAGAGATCGAGACCATCCTGGTCAACATGGTGAAACCCCGTCTCTACTAAAAATACAAAAATTAGCTGGGCATGGTGGCACGTGCCTGTAGTCCCAGCTACTCGGGAGGCTGAGGCAAAAGAATTGCTTGAACCCAGGAGGCGGAGGTTGCGGTGAGCCGAGATCGCGCCATTGCACTCCAGCCTGGGTAACAAGAGCGAAACTCTGTCTCAAAAAAAAAAAAAAAAAAAAAGCTATCATAGTCTTGATAATATGGTATTGGTGAAATCTAGACATATAGATCAATGGAATAGAGTACATAACTGAGTAAAAGTCTCACATAAATAAGGTGAATTGATCTTTAGAAAAGATCAAAGGCAATTCAATGAGAAAAGAAAGAAGTTTTAGCAATGGTGCTGTAAAATTATAAATTTTTCCACATGCAAAAAATTAAACATTTTTTACATACAAAGCTATGAATCTTTACATTGTCCTTAAACGTTTTGTAAAACTAAACAAAGGTTTGATCATAGACCAAAATGTAAAATGACAAAGTATAAAACTTCCATAACAAAACATAGGAGAAAGATAAGTTGACCATAGATTTGGTGAAAAGTTTTAGATATAACAGCAAAGCAAAGTAATTACAGAAAAATAAGTTTAACATTATAAAACTAAAACTTCTGCTCTGTGAAAGATACTGTTTAGAGAATTTGAAGACAAGTAACTCACTTGAAGAAAATATATGAAAAACGTCTGTATGATAATATAATTGTATTTAAATCATACAAAGAATGTTAAAATGCAACAATGAGGGGAAAAAAAAGCCCAAATTTAAAAAGGGACAAAAGTTATAAATAGATAACCTCATCGAAGAAAATAAACATGTGAAAAGATGCTCAATGCCATTTGTCATTAGATAAAATTATATTGCTGCAAATTAAAGCAACAATAAGATAGTAATACACACTGATTTTAAAAGTTAAAATCCAAAGACTAACAACATTAAATGTTGGTGATGATATGGAACAAGAGAAACTCACTTTCACTGCTGGTAGAAATGTCAGATGGCACAGTCACTTTTGAAAACATTTTAAAGATTTCTTGTGAAGCTAAACATAGCTGAAGAGAAGATCCAATAGTCATGTTCCTAGATATTAACTGATTTGAAAAAGTATGTATATACAAAACCTAATATTTATAACATTTGTATTCATAATCACTGCAAATAAGAAGAATCCAAAATGCTTTATAAGTGAATGAATACATGAACTGTATTATGTTCATATACAGGAGTATTATTCAGCAATGAAGTGAAATGAGTTATCAAGCCATAAAGAGACCTGAGTGAACCTAACATAAATATTGTCAAGTGAAAGAAGTCAATCCAAGAAAGAAAGACTATATGTACTATGATTCTAATTATGAGATATTCTTGAAAAGGTAGAAATAAAAAAACTATAAAAATGTCAGTTATACAAATAAATAATGATGAGTTCATGTTGTTATAATAAGAGATAAAATAAAATTAATAATTGGAGAAGATACACATCTTCTGTGTAACAGAATTCTAAATAACATAGAGACTTCCTCCACTGAAAAGGGGAACAAATCCCTAGTTCTTAAGTGTAGGCTACGCACAGTGATTTCAAAGAGTAGGGGATAAAAAGGCTTTAAAAATGTGACTTTACAGTCAAGAAACCTGACAAACACTAGCTTAAACATGCCATCAAGGTTCACATCAATGCTGAAAAAACCTACTGATAAAATGTACCTTTAATATGAAGTCATGAAAATGTCTTTACATCTTTGGTCTTCCTCTCTAAAACCTAGAACTCCAATCAAACTCTGAGAAAAGCAATAGATTCTATAGAGAGATATAGGATATTCTATAGGATTACAAAATATCTGACTTCTCAAAATATCACTTCTCCAAACCCTCAAAGTCATCAGAAACAAAGACAGTCTAAAAAACTGTCATACCCAAGAGAAACTGAAAGAAACATGACAACTAAGTGGAACTGTTAACCTAAATGTGGTACTATAAAAGGAATAGAACATTATTTATAAATTGAAGAAATCAGAATAACCTATGGACTTCAGTTAATAAGTATGTATCAGTGTCCGTCTATTATCTGTAACAAATAAATTAATCATTCTAATATGAGTTGTTGACAACAGGGAAAACTAGGTTCAAGGCATATAGGAATGTTTTGCAATTCCTTCCCAATTTTTCTACAAATTCAAAACTTTAAAGTAAAATCTCTTTAAAAACAAATCCAGTATCTTCATCAAATTCTCCTCAGAGACTTGGTCAAGTTTTCAGCTAGCTAACAAATATGTGTAAGTTTATAAAGGTATGCGTACATTATTGTTAAGTCAGAACACTTATTCAAAGGAATGCAATTTTTTGTTGTTGTTTTCTTTTGCTCTTGACACAATAGCTATAACAGGCTTATTCTGCTCTGCTGCTAGCCTCATTCTTGCTACATGTGCATGTTCACATTCTTCTAATTAGAATCACAAGCTTAAGAAGGTATAAAATAGTAAGAAATTTATATGATACAAAGATGCCAGAAGTAATCTCACACAGTATGTGAGTAAATGTCAGGTGCTTTTGAAATAAGTTTGCCAAGATATATAAAGGAATGAACTCAAATAATGATGGGACAAATAGTTGCCTTAGGGTTAAACTTCAAGTGTTTATATGCTAGGTTGTGTTCTTTGTTACATATTTTCCGCCCTAGAGACACAAATGACAGTCCCTTTGTAGAACTTTCTTATTTCATCAACAGAAAATCCATGTCCTATATTTCTGAAGCCGTCTTCTTTTTCATTCATTGTCAGAGGATGAAGTAAAAAATGGAAAGGAAACATTATATGTACTATTGTCATTATTTAGAAATTGATAATATATACTTAATTTTGAGAATAATTAATAGTACTTTAGCTTGTGTTTTCAGTGATAGATACACATTTATCTGTTGAATTAAATCATAAAAGTGATGTTTTTCTTAAGTAAAATCAACATTATGTAATATTTGGTCTTAAAAATAAAAAATAACCCATAAATCTGTGTAGGACAAATTCAGACACTCGATGTTTTGATTTCAACTTGCTCTTTTACAAAACCTAAGGTGATTAGTGTCACTCTCAGTCAGACTGAGCTGTGGCAGTCCAAAGACCTTGGTTTCATAGAAAATCAGTAAGTCAGTTTTGTCAACAAAGTTTCTTTCTTTTTTTTTTTTTTTCTTGTCACTCTCAGTCAGAGTGAGCTGAAGCAGTCCAAAGATTCTGGTTTCACAGAAAATCAGTAAGTCGGTTTTGCTAACAAATTTTTTTTTATCTTTATTTGTTAGTTAATAAAGTAATTCATTATGATTTTTGAAAAAAAATGTTTTAAATGTTCTTTGTACATGTTAATATAGGTTAGGCCATCAAAAAAACAAAGCAAAGGGTGAACATTAAGTCATGGGCTAGGATTATACAAATGAGAACAAATGCAAGGCTTATGGTACTTGTTAGATAAACACAAACTAAACTGTACTTCAAATTTGTTTATGTAAAAGAATATTAAAGCTCACTTTAAAATAGTTGCCATTTTTCTTTTAAACAGGTATAGACTCATTTGCACCATATACAAATATACCTAATAGCTTTCTTCATCTTTTAATAAAACAAGTACAATTCCTTGCTTCTTTATGCAACCCAACAAAATACTGTAGAATGAAGTCATTAGGAAAACATGAATCTTTCTGAATATATATTATATCTTTAATTTATATCTGAAAATACAATTTAGATCATATGAAACATGAATTTCAGATATATATTCTCTGTTTCTTTTTTCTTTTTTTTTTTTTTTTGAGACGGAGTTTCGCTCGTTACCCAGGCTGGAGTGCAATGGCGCGATCTCGGCTCACCGCAACCTCCGCCTCCTGGGTTCAAGCAATTCTCCTGCCTCAGCCTCCCGAGTAGCTGGGACTACAGGCGTGCGCCACCATGCGCAGCTAATTTTTGTATTTTTAGTAGAGACGGGGTTTCACCATGTTGACCAGGATGGTCTCGATCTCTTGACCTCGTGATCCACCCGCCTCGGCCTCCCAAAGTGCTGGGATTACAGGCGTGAGCCACCGCGCCCGGCCCTGTTTCTAACAGATTATTAGATACGGTCTTTATTTTGGCTTACATGCAAAAATATGACTT